>JAHLWZ010000702.1:5451-144771 GCA_020536535.1 Pelomyxa schiedti | reverse complement strand
CTCAGTCTCTGTTTATATTGGTTTTTTTCATTTTTGCGGACATGAGTTTGTAGAGCTCTCCGAGGCGATGACGACTGGGAACCTCCCCCTGGAAACTGTCCCCAGGGAGCGGAGCCTATCCCCTTCGAAGTTTAAGGGGGGAAAAAAAAGTTTCAAAAATCGCGAGTTGGCCCCTCTCTCATACCTCAAAATTCTAAAATTCTAAAAGAAAAAATCATTCCACAGTTGCTCTGATTGGGTAAATTTCTCTAGTAGCCAACGTATTTTTTTTTCCATAAAAACAGACAAGCAACAGCCCACCAACTACCAGCAATAATACAACAAAAACTAAACAAACAACAACACAACAACCATCAACATACCATTTTTTCAGTACCCACACCAGCAAAACACTGCCTACAGAAGCAAAAAGTGGCAGGAAATAGTCAAAGAAATGCGTCAAAGGTTACTAGGCACTACAAGTGCGGAAAATTCGAAGTCAATCCAATGGGGGTTGATTTCCTTCCTCTCCTTTCTTCCCTTCCCATGTGGTTGACCTTTAGTGTGTACTGCACATTTCAAACCAATACGGTTGAATAAACCAGGAAAAATCAGGAGAAGCTATCGGCCTTGACAGAATTAGTTTGGAAGAGATGCAAGCACACATACCTTCCGATTCCACTAAGTTAAATACAACTGCACCACGATGAACTTTGTGATTGAAATGCACCTTTGGAAATAACCAGAAGGAAAATAAAAGGCAGCCATACACAGAAGAGATTGGTGTCCATAGTACCCGGAAAAACAAAGCTCCATTGGCCCCGATGTAAGCATTTGCAACTATGAGTAGATTCATGCTCTCTTGGCTATCAAATGTTAGAAGTACTATGGTAAAATAAATAATATCTACACGCCTTTCCTCCAACAGCACTACAATAAGATATATATTGTCATAATATACAAAGAAAACCCTTTGGGAAGATCATAAAATTCACTGGTCCTTTTTGTTGGTTTAGTTACATCACTGCTAGGTATAAAACTTCATTTTGAGCTCACCAATGATCTTCTTTGTTGTGAGCCATATCACAAATCCCAGCTTCTTGCATGTACCCTGGCTGATGGAGGGAAGTGCCACCAGTACCGCTGCCCCCTTGTTATTCGATGCTAGCAAAAGCACTTCAAACTTTGTAGGGTGTTGCCTTCTGCATCGTGCGCCACCAGTGGTACGTTGATGATGTAGCCATGATGCATCGTAACTCCGGTTACTCTGTCCCAACGCAAGCCGGTGCCTAATTAAAAATCGCAGGGGCGCGGAGGAAAAGCCAAGGCAACGAAAGTACTGGCCTGCCCAGAACCTCCCTTCAAACTTTTTACGAAACACGAATCTTGTTGTGTTGTTCAGGGGATTTTGTGTTTGGTGTCTGATTCGCCTCCTTGAGCCATATTTGAATGAGGGAGGCTGTATATAACGAAACGAAAGTGAAGGAAAGCGCCACAGCAGTGTCATCAGCCCACACAATTCCTTGTATGAAATTCCAAGTGTTGCGGAAGCCGTGGATGATGGCAGCGTTGGCAAGGCACAACATCCATATAGTCACAAAGCTGGCAGCGGCCCGCAGGTGTCGCCACAGTGTGGCGTGGCGGCGTAGCCATAGCCAGTGATTGCTCTTGCCAAACCACTGCCACGCCAGCAGCTCAAGGCTGAACCCAAGGCAGTTGAGCAGTGCCCAGGCGAGCCAGACTGTCTCAGTGTCGTGCCAAATGCCAATGTAGGCGAATATCAGCCAGATGGTGAGCCCCTGCGTCGAAGATCCACCAAGCGGTATGTAGAGGTATCTAATGGTCCATACATTGAAGCTCGTGTGCCAGGAGCGCCAGAACCCGGTGAATGTATTGTTGTTGGAGATGCAATGCGGCATGTTCTCTATTGTGTCGAAACCGTCAAGGGCAGCAAGGAGTCGGAATAAGCGCCATATTATTAGAAATTTCATGTACATGAAGTTTAGAACATAGTAGCACAGAGCAATACGCTCTGCTGCTCCCCAGTGGGTCCACATTCCACCTATACATGTAAATTTAAAATAACAAACTACATCTTACTGCTATTCGCTTGATACAAGTAAAAATAGTGTAGAGAGGCATCAAACAATATCGCGTAAACTCCCACAGCAAAAATGCCTCTGAAGATTGACCACATCGAAAGTGATCTTTGTGGTTCCTTTAATTGAGCAATAAATGCGTTAAATGACAGAATTGGCCCCGCTATGAACAGTGGGGGGTAAAATATATATGCCAAATACGCCGCCAAGTTGTGGTACTCTTTGAGTGCATGGCTTGTCTCTTGCTGACGAAATAGGACAGATTTTTCAGCAATTGACGTTGTTGGTGGGCGGGCATTGCGAGCCCAGTGACAGTCCATCTCATAGCTAAGTACTCTAAGCATACTGAGATTGTAGGTAACATGCCACCGAAGGAGCCCACCACCAGGTTTAAAGATTCTCACCAGCCATAGAGTGCTGTACGAGAAGCCACCATAGTAGTCTGTCAAAATTACCACTGATAGATGATACAACCAAAACAATACTGGCGCCCACTTCTTGCCAGCAAACAGCCTACCCAACAGAAATCCAATTACAGCAAAAGCAATAGGAAATACAGCTGCCCTCTCATGCAAAAACCACAGTAAAGCCCCTGCACTTTTTAGGTGAGTACCAAAACAAGAAAAAGAACAAGAAAAAAAAAAAGAACATAAATACAACCTCAGACAATAAAAAGCCAGGCGCGCCGACACTCCAGCACCCATCCTGCGCAACACGGCCCCTAACAAACCCCAGCAGGCACCCCCACACGCTATTGCAGGCAGGAACCCCCTCAGCACCCTCCACTGCGCGTCACTCGCGTCCACGAGCCGAGCCCCCCCAGACCCGCTGGGCACCCACCCGCGCCGCAGCCCCAGGTGCCGCGACCCCCACGTTCCCTCCACCTCCCCGCTGCACGACATCCACATCCCGACTGCCACATACAACGTGTAACAAACCCACCCCACGCTCACACACAACTCAACAGTCCTGCCCCGGGGTGCACCTAACCACGTTCCCGAGGGCATTTCTTCTTTGTGTTTTATGTTAAATGTTTGATTTATTTTTTGTTTTTAGGCTAACAAATGGCAACAAAGGAAACGACAATCCAGGGGAGCAAGGGCGGCGGGATCTTAGGCGGGGAGGGTTGACACCTCAGTTCTTGGGTTCGACTGCGTCTGTTCCGCCAAGGGGTGTGTACGTTCCTCTCTTCTGCCACCACATGAAACCAATGGCACAGCCGGCACCAATTGCTGCAACTCCAAACATCACACCAAAGATGACTCCTGCAATTGCTCCTCCAGAGAGCTGTTCGTGATGATGTATCAGTGGTTATGGTTGTTTAGGAAAAGGGACACACCCCCTCGTCATCGTCGGAATCATAGCCAGGCATTGCTGTTCTTGTGAAAGTGGTGGAGATGAGGCCTTCCGCCGTGTTAGAGCCTTGGATAAAGACATACCAGTACTGTGGTTTGCCCTTTTTCTCGGGTGAAGTGATAATGAGGTGGGCGTGGCCGCATGTGTGATCTGGAACGAGGGAGTTATTGCACCCAGTTCCAGCACCGTTACTGCAACCAGTGAAGACTTGGATGTTGGTGTCAATTAAGTTGTCACTTGAGCATGTGGAGATGTCAATGTACTGGTTGTCTCCAGAAACGCGATACCACAACCCTGCAAGAAATTATCCGTAGAAAAGGACAAGAGTGGAAAACCTTTGCCTGTCGCCGAACTCGTACAATCCCCGGTGGAGGGAGTAGCGTAATAAGTATAGTCCCACACAGTTTGCACGTCACCCACAATCTCGTAGGGGGTCGTGCACAGAGAATTGGAAGGAGCACCAACTAGATGTGTATAAGATAAAATTACAAAGCCTACCGAAAGACACACCATCGAAAACGTTGAGGCTGAAAACTCCGGTGGTGTCTCCAAAACCAGTAATGAATATGTAGTAAGTGGCTCCCAGGTCAGTATTAAATTCTACCATTGACGCACGGCCACAAGATGTTGTATCATCATTGTAATTCATGCAGGCGTTGGGGCCACAGCCGGAATAAACTTCGATAATTGTGTCGAAGTCTGTGTAACCACCGCATGTATCGGCGCGCATCTTGTTACCGGTGCCAACCACCGTGTACCAGACTCCTGCCTCGGGGTAAGTGGCGATGTTTGAAGGGTATCACTTGCCTTGTTTCTGTTGCTGGAGGCACCTATCGTAGGCGTGGATAGTGCTGAGTGTGTCGCCGGTGCCTGTGTAGGGCACAGATTTCAAGGCAAGAGCATTCTCGCAAGTGCTGTGGTTCACAGGTTGTGCTAAAAGAGTGGGTTAGGCCAGTAAGCTATTTTGAAACGTACAGTTGTAGAACTGAATATGGAAGAAGCCGGGATCTCCACCAACAGGGGTGACCACAAAAATCATGTACTGGCGGCCTTTTAGGGCAGACCACGTTACTGAAGCCTTATCTCCACAAACAGTCGAGCTACCCACAAATTAACTCATTTCGCTAATAGGGGAGTACCTCTGTGCAGCACAGCTAATTAAAGTACAAGAAGAGTAAACTTCAATAGTAAGTCCTGATGCAGTAGTGAGGTTTGAACAAGTTGTTGCGGTAACTTGAACTGTGTCCTCGGGGGCATACTGAAACCACCGTCCTGTTAATTGTTAGGTCTACTGGATAAAAAATCATAAAACAACCCTTCCGTTGGGATGAGGCGGCATTGCAGTCACCGTAGGACCAATCGGAGTTGGTTGTGGTTTGAGAGTAGTCTGAAGGCAGTGTAATGGTTTGTGCGAACCAGCACTCGTCATTGGAGACAGTTTGTTCTGTGCTTAAGGTAAGAAAATCGGTGAAACAACCAAAGTTTACGATTTGCGAGTGTCAGGGTGAAATTGACTCCCGAAATATCAGCGCGATACCCAGAAACGGCTATCCAGTACTCCCTTCCAGGAGCGGTACTCCAGGTAGCCTACGTAATGTAAGAAAAGGCCTGTAAGGGTGATGGTACTTGAGAGTAAAGACCACAATAGTCGTCGTTGTAGTTAACGCAACCAGTTTCATTGTGATTCTCGCAGTTATCGTATATTTCTATCACTGTGTCGTGTCCCTGGAAGGATTAGTATAAAAAGACTGGGGAAAATAAGACGCACCACGTTATTCTCGTAGCAAGTTGTAGCAATAAGAACGTTGCCATTTCCTTCCACCACGAACCACAGAGCTGAACATGTGTTCATTTATCTATTCTACAAGGAGTAAAATATACATCTCTTGTTTTCCAGTAAGCAAGAACTGTAGCTTGCAGGTACACCGGAGGTTGAATCACTGTAAGCCCAGGGAACTCTCGGGATTTCAATTGCGTACGTACAATCGGCATGGGGTTTATCGGCAACTAGTAATCAATCAATGCAGTTTAAACGGGAAAACATAAAACCTTCGTCAACAGTCAATACAAAACTGCCTCGGTGGCCCTCATAGCCAGTAACAAAAATATAGTAAGTTGCAGTTACTTGGGATTCCCAAGTAAATTGAGATGATTCGTCACAGAAATCGTCGTTCTGGAGGGCGTTTAGTGCTCAAACCAGGTCGCTTGAAGGACATACAGAACCAATACAGCCTGAGGCAACGCCTGCACTACAACCGGAATACACCTCGATTACCGTGTCGAAGTCGACGCTGTCATCGCAGGTGTTGGCCATTAAATTCATGGCAGTTCCCGCAATTTTGTACCACAGTCCTACGATAGTCAAAGATGGAAATGGAAAGAAGAGTATTACCTCCCAGAGAAGCAGAGGAACAAGCACTGTAAACAGAAGGAAGACCAACAGTGGACCCACCCGCTACATAAGGAAGAACCGAATTATCGATTGTAATAGCACCAGAGCAATTTGTGTTTGCCGTAGTAACACCTAGGGAACAGTGAGACTACTGAGCCAAGATGCACGGAATTTACTCTCGTAAATTTCAAGCTGGTAAGTCCCTTCCTGACCAGAAAACCCAGTAACGAAAACGTAATAGTACGTTCCCTTGGCCATCGTCAACTCAATTGTGGACTTCCCAGCCCCGCAGGCATCGTCATTGAAAGCAACGCAGTTGGTTGCAATCCCGTTTTGGCAAGAAGTAAAGACCACCAAAGCTGTATCAAAGTTGGTATTGGCCGCGCAGGTGCTAATAATGACGACTTTGTTGGTGACGCTGTAGATGCGATAGAAGTAACCTGGGTTTTTTAAATACTCATTCGTGAAAGAGTGGTAGGAGCTAACCCTTCTCGTATCCATCGGTGGTCATCAGGTTACAGGAGATGGGGGCCTCGGCCTGGCTTGATGTGTCACCGACAGTGGAATACGGGAAAGTAGAAATTGTGTTAGTAGCATCTGTGCACGTATTTGCGGTAACCAAGGCGACCAGCGTCGCGGCCACATACAACCTATGTTGAATATAAATTCAGAGTAGAATGCAGTTATGCTGCGCTGTTTGTTGGCTTTGTGTTACGTACAAGGTCCAGATCTGCATGGTGCCTGTTCGGGGAGACTGTTTTTTATTTACTTTGGAAAAAAGGAAAAAAAGCGATGTTTTAAAAATCTGTCGATTTTTCGGTAGCCTTTTCTCCGTTGGTAACTCCCAAATCTAGTCCGCGAAACAAAAAGGCACCCCCCAAATTGGGCTTTTCACTAAAACCTGATGTCAGTGACAGTTGCAACCACTAGTCTCCTTAGGAGATAAAAAACCAACATGACATGGAGTACTCAACGTTGATTGTTGATGGTTTTTTTGCTTGTTGCGGTACGGTTAGGCCTTCAAGCAGTCGGGAACGAATACCAAAACGTTTTCATCCCAGGAGCAAGTGGCAATTTGGTTTTGTGCATGCAAACTCCAGTCCAGACCAACAACAAATTCAGTGTGAATTTGGTCGAGTACACTCAAACAGACACCTTTGCCTTGCACAAGGTCCCAGACTCTGCACTATGTTAAAAAGGGGAATAGAGGTATAAAAATTACCTCATAGTGATATCATAACCACAAGAGGCAATCACATTTTCAGCAAAAGGAGAGCATTTTACTCTACGCACAGCAAAAGTGTGACCAGTGAGGCAGAGCATTTCTCTTTGGGGTTGTCTGACATCCCATACGCGGATGGACTTGTCAACAGAACCACTGACCAGAATATTTGGGTTGTACTAGAGTGAATGAGAAATGTTTCAAACACAAAGTTATTAACCTTGTTCCAATCACAAGACAACACTTCGTTGAGATGCCCTGATAGTGTTATGGCACTTGCGTTGGGAGCCTTAGCATCCCATACTTTTACTGTACCGTCACCTGCAGCAGTTGCAAAAGTTGTGGGATGATAAGGGGACCACACAGCGCCGTAGACACAATTATGGTGCTCTCGGAAAGTGCAAATGGATTGCTGGCGTTCTGGAGTCCACTGAAAAGGGTGTCACATCATAAGTAACATGGAGAGAGCATACCAATTTGACTGTGTCATCCCACGACGCAGATAAAAACGTGCTTTTCTCTACAAGATTCCAATGTACTCCAACAACTTCTCTGCTATGTTCATGGTAACTGCGAATAGGTCTTGCCTGAGGTATGTGAGGGAAGTTTCCTTTCAAGTGAAATTAGAGCGGTAGCTACCTGAATTTTTATATCCCATAACTTCACACTGCCGTCACCACATGCAGTGACAATGTTATCGTGGTTTTGTTCGCTCCAGGTACAATCGTACATCGCATCCTGTGTACCGTAGCTATAGCCGAAATGAGTTATGGTTCAAGTCATTTTGTCCATTGAAACCTGGATAACAGCCTCAAATCTGGTCCCTGCGCAAAAATAAACAACTTGCCATTTCCCACAATGCCAAAGTGTTGAGATGCAGCACACGCAAGGAGGTTGTCCTCAAACGGGCTAAAAGAAACCTACGAAAAAAAGTCACAACTCCAACTGTGAGGCATCATTGTTCACACAGAGTAACCGTTGAATCCCGCTGTACGGAACGACGCCATTCCCCACCACCAACAATTTTTATCTTTTTACTCTCAGAGATGTGTACACCATTACTGAAAAGGTAATCTTGTGCTGGTTTTCTCTATGCAAGCAAGTATTGCCCTTGTACCTTAGAGCACCTAAGAGGCAATTGCCAGAGTGGATCCTTGGAACAGATCTGATAGCAATGAAGCCCGGGGAAGAGACAAGCAGCACCGGGGAAGTGCCCATGGGCGTCGAGGACGAGGGAAGAGCCACACACGATCTTGGAGTCCCCTCTCGCTCCGACGCCGCTGCGCCGCCCCCAGAGTCCACCACATCCACCACCACCACAAGTACTAGTAGTAGTAGTACCACCACCACCACTGCTAGTAGTAGCAGTGGCCCCTCTTGTTCATCCCCGACACCAGCGGCAGTGGCAGAGGCGCCGATACCGAGGGCGAAGGATTCTGCGCCAAGTTGGTGCACGTGGAAGCTGGTGGTCACCAAGCCCAGGATGCTACATTTCGGGGACACGCCGGTGCCACGGGGGTCCATTCTGGTTGGCCATCATCATCATCAACAGCAACAACAACATGGTGATAGCAGCAGCGGCAGCAACGGGAGAGGCAAGGAGGGGGGGAATGGTCTATTTGTGGCTGTGGCACTGAGGCGTGCTTGGGTTTTGACTGCTGACGACGTGGAGCCATATGACCCTAGACTGGAGTGCGTGTGCTTTCTTGTTTTATTTCGAGTTCCACTCCAATGAACTTTTGTGTGAAGATTGACAAACGCTCGAGCTACTTTGTGCGAGGTTAACCCGGGTGTACAGCGTGGAATTCAGGTAGACCTTTGTTTCCTATTTGTTGTGTTCCTTATGCGGTGGGACAACTTAACAGGGAGAGAACAATTCTTGCTATCTAGACTCGACCCTTTTTTCCATGTTTGCTTTCACGAAAATATTTGACTGGATTCTGGACGACGATTCACCGTAAACAATATATAATCTGGAACGCTTCCTTTTCACATCTTCTTTACAGTGCACACGAAGTTTTGCGAACAATTGTGTACAATCTGCGAACAAAGGACTACGTCCCACGTGCTTACACAATCTTATTCCGCCGTTTGATATCGCCATTATTCGGTGATTGTGACTTCTTGTCAACTTGTTCAGAGCAGGACCCTGAAGAGGTGAGATTACTCTTTCTTTGCGGTTTGATACTTATTAAGTATTGTATCAGCTTCTCAGTTTTTTGATACCAACCTTCGGTGGGACAGAACTTCAAGAATTTACATCTCCAAGTGGGATAACAACACTCAATGTCATTCAGCTTCTTCCGCAGCCGGACCAAGGGAACCACACTATTGAGGACAGCCTTCAACACACACTTGATGAGGAAAAAATGACTTTCTCCAAACAACCGCCTGCGATCATTTTGAAACTACCGCGATATAGCAACAAGCACCACTCCACAGGACGCTTTGAACAACGAATACGGATAAGAACACAAACAGGGACCTCTCACTCCTACAGACTGATTGCCATACAATGCATTGGCTTGAGTCATTGGGTCACTTACACAGTGGTGTGGTACTCACATGATCATGCCAAATACTTCTTCTTTGATTCCATGAGTGACCGCCCAAATGACTATGAGGGATGCATACCAAAAGTAGAAAGAATTGACCTTACTCCATTATGGACTCAAATTGGGTCTGACCCTCATGTCACCCGAGTATCTCAGGATGCTACGCTTTTGTACTATGAACCAGAACCGGCACCCCCACAGCCAGAACACAACCCAACAACAGTGGCACTTTCTGGAACTGACGGGAAGGGAAACGAATAAATACAATTTTTGTCAGATATTCTGATCTTATGTGGCCGAAAAAAGACAAACATCATTCTTTTGAGGATTTTGCTTGCAAAGCGTGCAAGGCATCCATTATGGCCCGCATTTCTTCAGAGGAAGGTGCTGCTCTAAGTAGTATATTATGTAACGCAGCCCTAGAGGGATTGGGTCTGGGATCACATGTGGTTAGGCTGCTCCACAGTGCCACAGTGTTATTAACCTGCTCTGGTGGTGCAGCGTTGCTCTGGGAAGTGGTTGTTAGGGTAGCTAGCAGACGGTACATGGTGTACCGTGGAAGTTGTGCACTGCTCACTGTGCATATTTCTTTCCACCTCATACAGGGCGATTGATACAGCATGACTGAGGTTAAGCACCGGATTTGGGCTTTGTATGGGAATTCTATTCACAGACAAAAGTCAAGTTTTGGCTGGGAGAGGGGACTCCCACGTTACAATGAGGTCACAGTCAGATAGTTCTTGCTTTGTGAGACCATCAGATTCCCTACCAAATATGAGGGCAACCGGTGCTGTGCAGTTCTGGGGGGATTGAATAAGTGGTAGGGCTATGTTCCGGGTAAAATCGGCCACAGTTGCACACGACGAAATTCTTCTCTTCGATTTACTGGGAAAAAAGTTAGAAAGTTTTTCTTCGGGAGGGCAATACCGAGCACTGAATGCTGCTAATAAGCCGCAATGGGTTCTAACCTCAGATAGAGCATTGCACACAAGTGCATTATCGAGATACCACTGGCCATGTGTGGCTGCAAGTTGTGCCTCAGTTTCATGGATGTCGCATTCAGGCTTACAAATATGTTTGTTTCGACATCATACTGCCCAATCCCCACTTCAAATGTTACCTTGACGATAATGAGTGGAGAGGCGATGTTGAAGACATTACACAATCTTGCAACTGCCCCAACATTGCTGGGCCACTGTGGGCCCACAAGCACAACAGCAACAGGTATTTTGGTAGCCTTATCAACAAGTCTCACCTTTTAGACTGTGAATTACAAAAACTCGTTCAACTGTAAACCAAACATAACACCAAAACGGCACTTTATCATAATCTGGAGATGATTTAGTAAGATTTTGATCAGAAAGCGCACCGGTGACCCTGTTTCAGTCTTATGAGATTTCACAAGCCCAACTCTGATGGGGCCACTCTCCTCAAATCCTTTAATTACAGTGCCATCCAAGACCACAGATCCTGTTGCATTTTCTTCACACTCAAACCTGCGAGCAGAATACTATCAAAAACATAGACAAGCAAGCCCGGGGTTTTCAAATTGTGGGACATGGGAGGCAAGACGAAGACAGAAGCGAGAATCGTACTGCACATGGGCGAAGGGCTTCCTGTCGGATCGGCGCTCAAGCCTGACGCTAACAACGCCTCCGTAGGTCCCAAACAGAGCCCTCAAATCAGCTTCCGTTGCAGTCTCGGGCACTTGCCCCACAAAAACGACGTTACGCCCCCCACCAGACGCGCTTCCCGCTGATGCAGACATCATTTCAGCGAACGATCTGATGGAGAGAAGACAAGACACAGACAAAAAACTTCCGAGTGAAAAACTCCATCTTCAATTTTGTTGGTAAAGTCCACTAGCCGTCAGATATCTGTGGCCGCCGTCGTGGAGGGAGAGGTCGCCGAAGTAGATGTAGTATTAGTCGCGGAAGTCGAGGTCGATTCCGTTGTGGCCGCGGGTGTTGATGAGGTTGTTGTGGATGTTGATGGAGAGGGGGTGGGCTCTGCTGGAGAGACTGGATCAGTAGCTGCGGTGTGAATTCCAAACACTTCGTTGGTGAAATTCCTGATCCTCTGGTGGAAGTCGTCCATGAATCTCTTATCGCAGGGGAAAACGTGGTTTCCGTCAGCGTAAACCCATAGGGATCCGTGCTGTACGTAGAGGAGAGGGGGAGGGCGTTATTATTTCCTCTCTTTGACTTGATTTGATTAATAAGACTGGTTGCTCACCTTGGAAGCACTGAGCCAAAGGTCTTGGGAGTCGTGGTGATCGAGTCCACCATTGATGAACAATATTGGCCCCGGAAATTTGGGCAGTTGCGCGGTAGGATTGATTGCTCTCAGGATCTGAACAGGAAAAGGTAAGGTAAAACAGGCAGGTTGGCACCAGAAAGGTTTTAACCTCGATCTGGCCTTCAGAAGAATCAAAGAAGAGCCCGCACCGCAAACAGCACTCATCTATCAACTCCCTTGGAATATGGGGAGAGTCAAGCGACTTAACGGTCTGTTCAACAAGTGTCTTCCTGGAAACCACATGAGTTGCTCCCGATATAAGCATCAACCCGAGTTTTGCTGCAATGCCAGCACTAGGCCCAACATTTTGACCTATCAGATATATTGGACTTCAATTGCTTGGGGCTTTGGCATTTACCTGCTCCACAGATTATTGCGCCAGCAAAGAGATCAGGGTGTTCTCCAATGATATGCATTCCTAAGTATCCACCCATACTGTGGCCAATGTAAATCACCCGCTTTCCGGCAAGGTGATCATGGACAAATTGTGCCACCCTGTTTGTGGCAGAAGCAAGTGTAAGAGGCTAGAAAGAAGTAAGATCATAGAGTATCATGAAATTTAAACTGAAAAACTTACAGAGTCCATAAGCCCTCCATGCCCTGGGAGGTCAATTGAATAGCAGTGAAAATCTGCACATAGGGCTCTTGTCTGTGGAAGAAACACATTCCTGCAGCTTCCGCCACCGTGAACAAACAACAGAGTAGGTGCCCCTACGCATGGTTTAATAATCACTACGATAAGATAAAGAAGACCTGGCTTATCTGCAGGACCGCTATAGTAGAAGTCACGAGTGTGATCCAGGGAACTTTGTGACTTGAAACAAGTCTTGCATACTTCCACTATACTGTTTAGACCAACACCACCCTCCGGAACAATAGCATTCGTAAAGCAACTACTACAAAATCCTTTGTGACAAACTCCGCACTCCTTCCTGCGTGTGCCATTGAGTGAGAGGATTAAAAAAAAAAACCAACCTCCACACAAACCAACCAAATGGTTTGTTGCAAGCAGTGCAACAAGCTTCCTCGACATGGGGAGGTTCCGTCGAAGAACTAGTTGCCGCAGCGGAACTTGCAGTGCTCATGATTTGTTATTTAATTTAGTGTTTGTGTTTGTGCTTGCTGGCTTTCGTCACCTTATAAATCGATTCTTCTAGTTACCAGAAGAATCTCCAGAACACAAGAAGAGAAACCGGTTTGGCTTCTTGTGTTCTGTTACCCCAAAAAACCCGATTTAGCATTTACATTGTTTGATCGGGAGGAGCAGCACCTCCTGTTTTAAAAAATGCTGACAAAACACTGCTGGTCAGTTTGTACTTCGAAAAGAAGAACCTTGGAAGCGTCATCAAATATCCCAATGCCTGTTTGTTGTTCATTTGTGTGGCACAACCTTTGTGCAATATATCTTGCAGACGTATGTAAAGCACTTGGAGGCAAATCAACTTTCTCCCCAGAAGTCAGGCACATGGTGACTTTGTTGGAAGTCACATACGGCAACCCATTGCATAATCGAACTTGTGGCATTGCAGAGCCTATGTGAGAAGGAACCGTCACGGCTTTCGAGAATACCGAACAGAGGGTTGAAGTAGAATGTGTGGCCAGCAAATCAACAGACTCAGCTGTATAGTGATCACCATGGAAATCCAGGGCAACAAAAGAGTCATCAGAAAGGAAGTTGATCTGAGATATCTGCCAACTGACTTGAACTTCAGAATAACTTGGTTGTTTTCCATCATCCATCCTCGCAACATTCCAAATATGCATCGCACCATACGGCGTATTAACAATCACCCAGTGTCTGTTGCAAGTGACAGTATAGAACACCAGGAATCTATCCATGAGTGTCTGCACTGTTCCGCTACTCAAATCTCTCACACAAAGAGCGTTAGACGGAGTAGCTACAATCCTTTTCACCAGGGCCCACCGGTGGCCCCCACTAATCCATCCAACAAATTCTTCGTCATGGAACACCACAGGGTTCTCGACTAGACCCAAAGTCGGAGACACATAGAAAACAACGTCGGTGTCTACTGAGTCTGACACCGGTCGTGCAAAGTTACCCGGTGCCCTCTTGATTCTCACAGCAGCTGATTTAGCAACGCTTACGATCCAACCCTTGCCGAACTCGGATAGAAACTGCTGTGACAACAAACGCACCGGGCTCCCTACTCCACAACGCACCAACGTGCCCACACCAAAGGCGACAAACTGCAACCGGGCATCAACATTCACGACGATTCGCAGTTCCGGATCCATACAGGAATTCAAAATTTCCTTGAGCACAGGGGTCGATGATGATGGCTCTTCGAAATGTCGAGATTTTCAGAAGAAATTCTCTGCGTTTGATTGTGCACAATCACGCAATGCTGTGGGGAGCTGTATTCGTCGTGTTGGCGGCGTTTGGTTCGAGCTCTTGGGCGCAAGGGGTGTCGGGTTGTTACTCCTACTGTGAGGCGGTGCCCAGCACAGACCCGGGGAAGCTGTGGTACCAGACAGCAGACACTACGGTCCTCAATCCCTTCATACTTGTGCAAGCCAGCCCGGTGGTGATCACGCCTCCTGGGTCCTCTATGTACCTCCTGCCCACCAGCTGCCTAGGGTACTACGGGCCAGTGGGACCCTGGGGCCCCCTCGGCCTCCTGGGCCCCGTAGGAAACAACACGTGGAACCCAAGCTACTGGATCAGCGGGGGGTTTGCGTCGTGGGACATGTGGGCGGACTGGTGCATGTTAGACGGGCCGCTGGGGCTCGGGGGCCCGCTGAGCGACGCCGGCCCGCTGACCTACCAGTCCATATACTGCTCGCTGCCGTGCATGAACGACTACTCGCACCACCTGCTGCCTGCGGGAATATGGGGTGTTTTGGGGCCGTTTGGGCCCACGGGGCCACTGGGGCCCTTGGGTCCCCTGGGTCCGGTTGGCGCTCATGGTTATTTGGCAAACCAAAATGGCCAGGTTTGTGCTCACCTAATTTCTTGTATTTTGTTTTGTAATTACATGGTTGTTCTTATATTTGACCAATAATTCTATCTAGTACGTTGATGTGGACGGGAATGTTCATCGCACGATTGATGCGCCTTACAATGAAACTTATAACCGCACGTTTGAACTTTACGAATTTTACACCCAGCCATTTGCTGCCTCTTTTAAGGATCAGGATACCTCTTTCATGGTTGAAGGTGATGACCTTTCTTTACACTCCGCGACTAAAAATTACTTTTAGGAACGTATGACTCTAGTCACCCAGAGAGAAGTACATATCCATTCACCTCCAAGCAGGAACAAGTGGTGATCATAACGGTAGTGCCCATTAACCAGCTGAATTCCTACGCTTTCAGTGCCACTGGTGGTTCATTCAATGTTACCAACAGTCTATCAGCACTCAGTTACATCAGCTGGGCACAACTGAGAGCTAAACAAGGTGAACAATTCACAGTGAAGGTGTGGCTCAATGCTGCATTTGGCTTGGTCTATGGCTACCGGCTCTATGTTGTTGGTTCAACCTCTGAATTTGTGAATACTGATGTCACAGGCCCACAAAGAATTTTTGTATAAAAAAATGTTCTCTTCAATCCATAATGGCATCAACAGGAAGGTGGTCTGATGCTTGTGTTGTAGTGACTTTCATTTTAGTGCAAGTGGTGTAGGTGCTTCTTGAAAAAATAAAGTCAATGCGCTCATAGGGACCATCAGAGTCAAATCTAAATGAAAAACTTGAGTTGGATGCCAGCTAGATGGGGGCACACGTGTAGCCATTTCCTGATCCGCATGTTAACCACAAATCGTGGAATCCACCAGTTATCATAATATTGTAAGGTGGAGTATCAGGAGTTGTGTTGAAATCCCCTATCGATTTTTAGCCATCAAAATGTACGTAAATCAAAACTCCGCTACCCGTAACTATTATCTCATCAGAACCGGTGAGAGTAGGAATAAACTCTGAGAGTAGCTCTGTGACTACGGTTGTTGAGAATGTGCGACATGAACAGGGAGACTACCTTCATTTTCCTCCATATCATACAATCCAATATGTGTTGTTACAAACCAAACTTTTTGCTCTGTGGATGATTCATTTTACCATTCAGGGCGTAATTTTTAAACCATCGTTGTATGGAAGAAGCACTGCTATGGCCCCTTGACAATAGTCATCATCCTGCGGATCTCCACTGCAGTTACGTGTCTGTACAGCACCACATGAATTGCTATCCACTCAGGAAAGATGTCATTTTTTACTTGATTGACCAAGTCGGGATTGTGATAGTAGAAAGTACGAGTTTCAATTGGATTTTTCTTACTCAGTATGAGAATTCCATATCCTCCCCCTGAAGTGGTTTCCCAAAGGAATCAAAGACAGGTATATTTACCCTCGTAATCTCGCATCTTTCCATAAGTGGGATACATTCCTGTGGCTTTTCCCAGTTCGTAGGGCTCATCGACAGGCGCCCTTCAAACCAGTCAATCTTCCTTCATCAACACATACAATAAACAGCAACCAAACCTACCTTGTTGTTTTGTTATCTACCTCCTGCAATCCAACAAAATCAGGCGAGATGGAATTAATGACCTCGGCAGTGCGCGAGAGGTCAAAAACGCCGTCCATCCCATAACCGCTTTTCATGTTGTAGCTCATAACGTGCACACTGCCTTCCGCCACAAGAACCGCATAACCAAAAACAAATATCGCTACAGCACCGCCTCTCATTGTTACCGAAAACCAATTTGATGAGTGGCAAGGGGCACTGCTGTTCGGCTTCCTCGAAGATCGTTTCACTGGCCCTCGCCACTCACTATCGCTGTGGAGCCAAGTGTTCCCTCTTCGCACTTATGGGAGGAAGGCCCATGTCGCTAGCGGACACTGGACGTGAAGTTTCGCATTTGTGGATTTGGTTCCTTCGTATGCTGTGGGAGGAGTTTGTTGTTCCCACAAGTATGAATTGCGTGGTGGACGCGTTTGCGGTGATTGGCCCACGCGGGTTAAAGGAGATAGGCACCAAGTCGTTTATGTTTGGTGTGTCACCCCTCTTGATTGGTGTCACCCGGCCAGTTTCAACTGCCCCTCGTATAAGCCGGCAGTGGTTTGGTCCCACACACAGCATGGTGTCAACAACAACCAATAAGATCGTAATGGGCAGAGATGCATCTGATACAGACATTGGGATCACGGATGGGCACAGCATCACCCAGCTGTTTGTTGGGAGGGATATTTGTATGGGGCCACGTTCTGTGAATTCCAAGTGGCTGGTTGTATGCTATGCTCATCCCGAGGGTGGTAGGCGAGTAGCCATTGCGAGGGTCCCGCGCTTGTCATCAGGAGGCTCGTTGAATGTGCATTCTGGGGGAGTGGAGCGTGCTGACCTCAGGCTTTATGTGACGGAAGGTGATGATACCTATGGGGCTGTCCAAGTTTCACGGCTCAGCGAAATCACCCCCGACGGGGTCGTAGTAGCACTGACCGATGGTGCTTGCAATTTGATTGTTGTCTTTGACCTCGCAGAATCATTGGCCCAGGGAAGGCTGGTTGTTTTATCTGAAACCAGGGAATGGTCTGATCCACTCCATTTTTGACCTCAGGAAAAACGGAGTGAGGTGCCTTCTTGTGAAAACCTCCCAAAGTGTGCAGTCTGTCTACATCGTTTCTGAGAGAACTGGACTTGTGGAAAAGATAAATACAAACTTGTACTATGGCACAATTGAGTTTTCTCAGTTGAGTGAGTCACTTTTCTGTCTGGCCACCATTCTACCGACTGAGTTTGCAGAAATTTGGGATTGCCACAATACCAACCAGCCACTCAGGACAATCACTTTCCGCTGTGATTCAATCAGTACCAGTCCATCAATACCGGTAGGTACCGTAATTGCTCATTCGGGTTTCCTGTTTCAGTTCTACCCCCACAAGTTTTCTGTTGTTCATGCATTGACTGGCCAGTCTTGTATTTCTGTATCCATTCCTGGCTTCATAGGAATCCGTTCAATGAGTTTTTTCTAGTTGCAGGAACTTGTTCGTCTCGTGCTACGCCACACACTTTGTGGAGGTTTTGTTGCATTCTTTTCTAAAGGTGGTTTCCCTGCCAGACTTTTCTGGGGTTGCTGTTAGTTTTGGTGTCTTGAAGGATGCTTTGCGAGACAATGCTAAGGTGCAAGCTGTTGTTGCATTTCCGTTGCTCGCCGAGTGTGCCTGCACAGCCAATACAAGATTGAAGCCACAATTGTGCTCTTATTACTAGGCACGAAACTAGGTTGTCCAGCACTCTCACGTCGTCGTTTGGCGGGAGGACCACTACTCTGGAGCCTCGGATGTAGCCGGGGTGGTTGTAAAACCAGTGTGGTAGCAGCTGCACTCGTGATGGGCCGGCAACCCTGTCGCCCACCAGCGAAGAGAAGTGTCGTTGTTTCCAAACTAGTTTCGCGCGCGGCCGTAGCAGACCCGAAGACTACATCGATATGGAACGATGCATCGAGTGATGGGAGAATTAAAAAAAAAACCCTGGGCTAGTACTTTTGTCTTCGTTTGAAGGGTGTTGTGGGGAGATTTGGTTGTGGCATGGGGGTGTTGATGCGACGGGCGCTTGTTGTTGTGTGAGTACTACTGCCTCTTTCTCCAGATTTCCAGCCTTGGAAGTCTGCTGGGTGGGCTGTCCATGCTGATATTGAACTGGAAACATTATCTCTTTCCACTCTCCCGTCAGTGGCTTCGCTCTTCTTCTTTGCTGTCCGGTTTGAACCCAGTAATAAGACACTGAAGTTGGGATTACTGAGTTTTTTAAGCTCATATTCTTCTGCCATTGCACTCATGTGTGCCAATACTGTCTTGACACGCTCTTCTGGTGTTTCAGACCTTACCCTTCTAGTTTCTTGCATTGCCACCATTGCTTGCTGATACTGTTTGATAATATCCTCCGTTGGTGGCATGGTAACTACAGTGGGAGGTGGTACTTCCAGCCCGTAACTGCGAGCCAGAGTATTGACATCAACGTATTGGAAATTCACACCATGTGTATTAATATTGTATGCAGTGACATAGTCTTGCATTGCGAGTATGGCCAATTGCTTCACATGGGGGTGGGTGTGCATACGAGCTAGAACGTAATACTGTGGTTTGAGGTTAGGAGGTACTGGGAGTTGCGAAATTGGGACTCCCATTGCTGCAATAGAATCAGCAACTTTTTTCTCGTGTGGTTGGAGTAAAAGCAGTGCGTGCCCCGACTTACCTGCACGGGCACATCTGCCGACACGGTGGATGTAATCTTGGGTGTCTCGGGGTAAATCGAACTGCACAATCCAATCTACATTGGGTATATCAACACCTCGGGCAGCAACATCAGTCGTGAAGAGTATTCCAACACCACAGGCCGCAAACTCGAGGAAAAGCGAAGTTCGAAGGTCTTGACGGAGTCTGCTGTGCAATTGTATGACCTTATAAGAATCCCCAAGCATCTTTCTTATTACAAGGCCAAAATATCTGAAGTTCAAATGAGGAGAAACTAAGGATATGGACGTTTTTATACCTCACTTCATTGCATGTGGAAAAGAACACCATGACCTTTTGCTCCCCTCTTGTTGCCTTCAGGAATGCAATTAGCATATCCACTCGCTGTGCTGTAGACACCACTGTGAAATGGTGTTCGATCGTAGAAACAGTGGGATTTTCGCTGTCACGTTCCACATCAACAAAAACGGCATTACTCAGAGATAAAAGCGCCAGAGCGTGAACGCGTTGTGACATAGTGGCACTAAAAAGCATGGATTGCCTCTTAGGTGGTAGCCGCGATATAATTTCGAGCAATTGGGGCTGGTGTCCAATCTCCAACAATAGGTCTGCCTCGTCAACAACTAGATAAAGCACAGCATCGAGGGAAAAGCCCCCACCACCAAAAACCAGGTTCTTTATAAGTCTACCGGCTGTAGAAACGACGATATTTGCACCGCGGAGTAATGCACTTCTCTCACTGTCCACATTCGCTCCCCCAATGATAACAGTGTGGGTAAAGCCATGATAGGTAACAAGTTGCTCGGCTACACATGCAATCTGTATTGTCAACTCTCTGGTTGGTGATAAAATTACTACACCAACTCCTCTTGATTGAGTGAAAGCATTTTTGTGCAGTAGTTCTACACCAGGCACTAGATATGCAATGGTTTTCCCACTCCCAGTAGGTGCTTTTCCCAAAATGTCGTATCCCTGCAACCCAAGGGGTATGGTTGAGTGTTGAATTGGTGTCATTGTGGTGAAGTTGAGAACCCTTGATATTGCTCGCAGTGTTGGCTCTGATAGTGGAAGAGAGGAAAAATTGTCGTCCACAGTTGGTGGTGGTGGGGGAGGGAGCTGAGGTGTTTGTGTGGGTCTTTTTCCTTCACCAAGTGAGGGAAAGCCCGAAGCTACTGAAGACTACAAGTGCGATTAAGTAACGAGAATTTCTTACAAGAACTACCTCTGACTTTTCCCGAGAGAGCTTATTTCTCTGTGATGCGTTGCAACTGTCAAGTGGGTCCGTTGTAATTGGAGGGGTTTCTTCCCCTTCAGAATCCGAGAGTTGTGTACCGTCGACGTCTTCCACGCACGGGCTTTCAGCAATGTCACCCACGACGCCGCCATCGCCGATGACCTCCCGCTCGCCCCAATGGGCGTCGTCGTAGGCGTCCTCAAACAGCTGCACCTCGCATTCCGGGGCAGACGCGCCTGAAAACTTCAACAAATGGTAGAGTGTAAATCAAGTACCAGAGCGATTAGCAGGTGGCCTAGAAGTCTCCTTTGCACTTACGTCGGTACTGGATCCACGTGGCAACGGGCACAAGGAGGTAGTAACGTCGATCTGAGTGTCGCTTTTTATTGCATCAGAGGCGACTAGCCTGGGTTGTTTCGGTAGCGGAGCCTTGGCTGTTCGTACCGGTCTCGTGTTGGATCGTTTCCGCATGTGGCTGTGAAATTGCGCAATTTTTCGTCCATCAGATATGCACAATCACTGAATATTACGCGCCGCGTTGAGTGATGTGTTGCTTGTCTTTTCTCTGTTTGTGAAGGTCACCTTAAACGAAACGAGCGAATAAAAGACAGACACAAAATGTTCGACGCCAAGTCCTTGGTGGCACTGAAAGACACCCGTGATTGGTCTTTCTCAGGTTATTTTCATTAATTATTGGGTTGGTTGCTTCAGAGGTGAAGTATTTATGGAACTAAAAGAACTAAACAGGCCTCCGTGTGCGCGAAGATGGTGCCAGGCTCATTGCTGACTCTCTAAAATCATGTAAATCAGTCACGTCTCTGAACATGCAAAGTTTAGGGTCTTTTCTTTTCTTTCTTCCCCTTGTTTTTCCTTGCGTTTCTTGCACTAAATTTCCCTATGTAAAGAAACCTTTATTGGTGATGAGGGTGTGAGATTTGTCTCCAGTGCTCTTAGGCTCAGTTCCATTACTTTGCTTGATCTTGGAAGTATTTGTAAATCACGGTATTCAGTCTCTAATACGAAAAGATAATTCTATTTCGGAGGTGGGTGCAAAAGCCCTTGCAGATCTTTTGAGAGATAATGCTTCCATTACCTCTTTGCTTTTACAGAGTTTCTCCACCTTCCTCTGTTTCTATCTCAATTTGCATTGCAGAGAATGATTTGGGAAATCCTGGGACAAAAGTGCTCTCTGAGGCACTGAAAACAAACAAAGTTTTGACAAATTTGCAACTACGAAGTTCTCTTGCTCTTGATATTGTCGATGTCTTATTTTACCATACTAAGACAATATGATTGGTGAAGAGGGTGCTGAATATCTTTCCGAAGCCTTAAAATTCAATTCCTCCCTCACAAACCTGAACTTGAGAGGTGTGCCAACCGAAATTGGAAAGTAAACTTATCTTTCGTCAAGAGAACGAAATTGGAATCGATGGGACATCCATCATTCTGGAAGCACTGGATGTTAATACAACTTTAAGTATACTTGACATTGGAGGTCATCAACCTGCAAAAAAAAAAAAAAAAAAAAAAAATTAACTAAATAAATAGGTAATGCCCTCGAAGACCCAGGAGCAGAAGTACTAGGAACCTGGTTAAAGACGAACAACACTGTGACATCTCTCGATATTAGAGGTCCCTCATTCACCCATGCCTTTTCTATGTTATTGGTACAGTCTTTCCCCAGGTAACTCTATTGGCGACCCCGGATTCAAACAAATTGCTACTGCACTGAGGCGTAATAGTACATTAACTACATTGAACTTAGGCTGTGTGTCCCAGCTCACCCCCCCTTTGGTCTTTTTCGTTGTGAACCTCTTGTAAACAGGGAACTCTCTCAGTGACGAAAGTTCAACATATTTCCTTTCGTCAATTGTAGACAACTGTACTCTTATTTCTGTAGATTTTACTTGTTAGTGGTCCGTAATACAATCGCTTCTCATTCCGTCTAGGTAATAGCATGTCCGAATCTTCCATTTCTGCTTGCAACTCAGCAGTGGAGCACAACAAAGTCACACAGCAACAACTTTTATCTGGTATAGACTTTGATTCGATCTGTGTTACTGGGGAATGTAGAAATGCTCTTGCAAACATTGTTGAGCGATCAGCTCTCACCGGAAATTGCAACGTTCTGTCTCTAGCTGTTGGCCTCATTCAAAACCATAAACATCACTGGCTCAACTCAACTCGACTTGGCAGCTGTTCCTTGATTGATGATTCATCTCGAATTTTGAGTGTGATGGCTTCATGTAAAACACTCCATGTCGCCCTACAGCTTATGAAAAAAGGCTGTGTCTTCATTGACCAATTTCAGAGCTGGCATGCCTCTGAGTTATTGTGCATCCTGATGGAAAGAGAAAAATCGGAAGACGACACAACACAAACATTGGTTGAGTTTATGGCAAGGATTTGGGCTAAGGCTGGAAACTGGGATGCTGTAAACGTGGCTGTTTCTTTTTCTGGTGGAGTCATGAAATTTCTCGATCTCAGCAACCTAGCTTTGAAGTCATTCCCACCCCTGTTGTGTGAGGGCCTTTTGTACGCTGGCTGTACGTCACTTGACGTTTCTGCCAACTTACTGGAAACGTTACCCAGCAGCCTGCATGAAATCCCTGAAGTGACACTGGATGGTAACCCTTTGTCTCTGATTCCAGAATCATTCAGGCACCAACCATGGAGTAAATTGAGCCAATTTCTGAAATACAATGGAGTGCCTGTGTGTTGGTGGAACAAAAAATTGCTAATGGTAGGCGAGGAGGCAGCTGGAAAAACTACACTCCTGAAATGTCTTGCTAAAAGGAAGGCGGTCAATACAGGAGGTAAAAATGTTGCAACAGATGGCATTGCAGTTCAAAAGGAATTCAAAATGACAAAAACTGGCAAATTTTTCTGGACTGCTTGGGATCTTGGTGTGTAGGAGCGCATTGTAGCTTTTTTATTAATGGAAACAGGTGGGCAGGAAGTGCTCTACCCTTCCCATCAGTTCTTCTTGACATCTGACTCTGTCTATCTCCTTCTGTTTAACATTGCTGCTATATCTCAAGAACTAGCACTATTGGAAAAGGAGTCCGCCAGTGCGAACCATAGCGCGCCTCAATCCGTTCCCCCTTCTATGCATCGGGTTATATATTGGTTGAAGCAAATCAAGGCATCTCAGAGAAGCAGAGCCAACTCTGTGGCACCATCATCCCCTCAAATCACAGTAATTGTTGGAACTCACATGGATCAAGTAGCCAGTGACGATGCAGTTGTCAGTTCGCTATTATATGTAATCAATAGATTGAACTCTCTCTTCAAACAAGATCGAATGTTGGGTTCTCGTGGGAAATCCGCTATTGCAGGGTCATTTGCGTTGAGTACAAAAACTGGAGATGGTCTCACAATGAACCCTTCCAATCCAGTGGAAGCTCAATACTCATCAACTGGTGTTGCTGATGTAGCATCATATTTGGAGGAACTATGTTGTAAGACCGTTGTACAAGTTCCCAAAACTTGGGAAACCTTGTACAACCATATCACAAAGAAATCGAAATCCCAGCCTACCATGTATTGGAATGAATTTGTACTGATAGCGTTAAACTCCAGGGTAGGCACTGGAACGGCCGAAGTCTTGGATAGTGCTCCAATTTCTTCAGTTTGTGAACAAAGTGTAGACTGGCAGGAAATCAACATGTAAATCCCACTCTCAGATGTAAGTTACAGTTCACTTTGTTAAGGTGTTCAGATTTTCTTGCTGACTCTGGTGCAATCATTCACTTCCGATTCATGACAGTTGGTAGTATTGCTAAAAGATCTAGCACGCCTACAGCTGTATCTGTTGAAGACACTAAAGCGACTCTGGCTCAGGATAATGCTCCTCATGCTCTGTCAGATATTGTTGTTCTTAAACCTCAATGGTTGTCTGATGTGATGAAAACTGTGATAACTATCAGTGGCAGTAGTGGCTGGTTATCAAATGGCTTTTTAGAAAAGCGAAACCTTAAGCACGTTTTCTCCAAGTTTCACTCTGACATGCATAACTCGCTTCTGGAATTGTTGCAGTTATTTGAGATTGCCCATTGCATGTCCGAAGGGAAAATTCTAATCCCTTGCCTACTTCCATCACTTTGCCCATTGAATGATAGCTCAACCCCCTGGTGCCCCTTTTTTTCTCCTGCCACTATGACTTCACTGAAACCCATTGCCGCTTTGAGTAGCAGAGAATTTGAGTTACCTTTTATTCCAATTGGATTTTTCTCCAGATTCACTGTCCGCCTATTGGGAATTCCTGGACTTCTACCGTTATCCATGTGGAAATCTGGTTTAATTTTGCAGTTTTCCTCGACCGCCGTAGCTACTAAGGTGGAAACTGCAACTCTCTTAATAGAATGTACCGACGAACAACAAAAACACTGTCTGTCCATTCAAGTATTTTCTGCCGATACCCATGGAGAAGGGTCTGAGGTACGGTTGAAAAGTGACGTGTGCATGATGTTTGCAAATGTAATCAGCGCTGCAATGGCTTTCATTCGAAGTTGCTACCCAAGTATAATGCCTGACGTTGTTCAAGTCTTTCCCTGCTCATATTGTGCTGCCCGCAAGCATAGATCGCAGTGCTCTTTGTGCAAGGTAAAATGAACATAATGACAGAGTACTCATTCTCACACTACTCTTAGCAATCTGCCTCTGAGGTGACAAATCTTGACTCCATCCATGTATTCTCTTTGGAAGACTGCATTGCCGCTGTAAAGTCTGGTCACGGGAACTTGCACTGTCCTTCAGTACACTCAACTGGGCGGACTAGCACCGCTCTAGTCCCCGCTCTAGTCTCTGCAGCGCTGACGGGTTCGTTGGTTCCGATTGCAATCGTGGCTCCCGATATTGCTTTATCACACTTGCCAGTTATTGCCCCTGCCGATCTTGTAGTAGCCCATTCTGCTTTTGCTCAAGGTGGCTATGGAAAAGTTATGAAAGGTGAATGGCGGGGAAATATGGTTGCTGTCAAAGAGCCACATTCCCAGGAGGGATTAGCTGAGTTCGTGTACGAAGCCGGTATAATGAACACCATTGGCCACCATAGAAATTTAGTGCGCTTCTACGGTGTCTGCTTGCAACCACAAATTAGGCTTGTGATGGAATTTATTCATCCTGTAACGAAGTGCAACGGGAGAGAGCTCTCTTTGAAAAAGCCTGATTTGCACAACTTAATTTCTTTTATTTTGGAACTTTCAGAGTCTCTTGAAGAGCCCAGTCCATCGACCACTGCAACTACTCCCTCTAAAAGCCAAGATCAGGACTTCCAGACGGATCTCCAAAAAAAGAGAGACTTCATGGAATCCATACTTCCCTCAGAATTAAGGAAAAAAATTATGCTGGATATAGCCTGTGGATTGGCTCACCTTCACAACCAGTCACCACCTCTTGTACACAGTGACTTGCATGCAGGTAGTTAAACATCAATATGCAAACACCTTCTTATATTTCATGAGGGAATATATTTATATGCAGCTTGGAGATGGAGGGATCAGGCCCATGGGCCAAGGTAAACTTTAGACGGGTTTAAACAGCAAATTTAATCCTATTGCAGATCTCGGATTTCGGTCTATCAGAATTCCTTTATGGCGGTACTACAGCAGATATCCGACCGGAAATGGACACATTTGCACCTGAAGTCTTAAAAGGAGCTAAGCATGACACCAAAGCTGATATCTGGTGTTACGGTATACCGTACAGACAAAAGCTATTGTTGTAACTGTGATCAGGCATTCTCCTCCGACAGTTGAATGACCCTTTCACATCGCCTTTCTCACATTTATATGGCAATCCTCTATACAGTCAAGCACAACTTCGTCTTGATCACACAACAGGGCTCACTCGAACCCAATTTTCCTTGCGTCAAGATTCTGTGAGAAAAGCCTTGATTGAAGGGCTTGTTGGTCCTTCCCCTCCAATGAAATCAGTCATTGAGGAAAACTCTGAATGTCTGACAAAGACTGTGGGAACCCCCAAGTTCATGTCTACACCAGCATCTCCACAGTTGTCACCAACATTGCCCCCGCTATCGCCTCGAAATGTGATTATACTAGAACCGTTGATTGCTGCATCAAGTATAACAGCGGCGGCCCCGACTTCAACGATAGTACCTTCTGCCGACAGTAATCTACCACATTCACAATCAGTCGTTCCAAATGACGGTGACAGCAGACCAACACTTATGCCCCACTCCAAGGCGCTCCCCCCTACTCCATTAACCTCGTCGCCCAGACTCCAACCAACAATTCCAACTGACAAACAGTTGGCCATTATAGAATCAACACCCCCAGCGTCACCACCCAAACAACAACGCCTCTCAATTTTTGCACGGCTCACCACCCACAACCCACGTAACAAAGCCAAAAGCACCTCGACCTCGAGCTCTGCTTCCAGTCCCTCCACCACGCGGTTCACCCCTTCACCGCCGCCCCCACCCCACTCACCACCCCCCCGCTCTCCCACATCACAGCCACTGCAGCTTCCGCTCCCACCCGGACCTGCCCCGCGGCCACCAAGCCCCTCCGCCCCGCCCCTCTCCCCGCACTCGGACCGCCGCTCCCTCTCTCTTTCGCCCAAGCTACCCCCGCTGAGCCCCACCCTCTCGCCAAGTCTAACTCCTGATTCAATTTCCACCTCAACTGGCCTTGCAACTACATCCGGCAACTACAAACTCGTACCCGTTTGCCCACAATGGGCTCATGACATCATGCTCAAGTGCTTTTTGCACACCCCAGAGGAAAGACCCACAGCCCAACAACTAATTGAAAGACTTGCAAACCCATAAAAGATTTCATTATGTAGTTCCCAAACGCGTTTACAAAAGGCTCTCTGTGACGGTAACAACAATATTGGTGCCGTCGGGGGTGGAGGCTAACGGAGTAATGTGTACGTGGTTGTTGCTGTAGCTGTAGGTGGCAACGTTATCGGGTGTCATTGATACTTTGACACCTTTTGGGTAGTTCATAGCAACATTTACGTAGATATCCGTGGGCTGCGATATGGCCTGCATTGTCGTTAGGGCTAGTAATGTATGGAGGGTTTTTTGCGGCAACCTTGTTGATGTTGTAGTCAACAGTTAGTTTTCCAGTTGCTCTATCTAACTGGTATGAGTTAATTGTGCCCGCAATAGCTTGTGGATAGGCCCGAGTGATTGCCGCCACCTGCCGTAAAGGTTAGGAACTCTCTTCCTTTCCGTCATCATACCTTCTCCGTTTGAATAGTGCCATCATCAGAGTAAAAGGACTCGCCACCTGATCTTAGAGTAAGCAGAAACTTGGAAGGTAATAAAGTCAGTGCCATTGACTGTAGTAAAGTCATTGTATTTCTTAAATTGCCAGTACGCCCAACTTTGCTGGTATTTGTCAGTCTATGGGAAATGTGTTAAACTTAAGAGAAACGTTGGAGGAAGGTACAAGATCCATTAAAAAGTTAAGATTACGGATGACTATAGAAGAATTTCCAGAGACAGCTCCAAACCTTGTCTGGGAAGTGAGTAGAAACTTCTAGAAGTGAAAGGATACTCTGTCATGAAACCACCACAGCCCAAGTTTTCAATGTCTCGCATTTCTTGTTGCCATTGTACATCTTCTTCCCCTGAATGGCTGATCAGATAGCTACAACTTGTTGTGAGGCTACCGTCGCAAAGCATTACTTTAACAGGATTCCCATCTTCATCCACAGATCCACAATAATTATGGTAACTGTACACCTGTCTGTCACTATAGGCAGCTCCTCCAGGACCTTCGATGATAATTAGGATGCCCAAAAGACTCAGTCCTACCATAGCCTAATCCAGTTGGTCCAATCACGTTAACTGTAGCCTTCTCAAAGAAAAGCATTTTCACATCATCAATTTGTCGAATGGCATCATTTGCAGCTTCGTACATAGGAGCCAAATTTACTCTATCAGCTTCCCCAGGGATGAAAAGCCCTCTCTTCCCATAGATGTCACCAGCCCACTAATTCCAAATCAATGGAAAAATAAATACCTGCCATTATTACCGGTTCCTATGTGGAGGTGAGAGTTATGCCTAAAAGAAAGAAGCCCTACATTAATAAGTTCATAGCCTAAAACTCCGTCAATATCCTTGAAGTATCCTGCAACTTCGACCCAGAAGTTGACCCAGCTACATATGTTTAAATCAAGTTCATTTTTTTTTTACCTTCTACCTTGTCTGTATACCATTGGTATTATCATACAGGGCCTGGAACACAGCACCTGATAGCGTAAATAAAGGGAAAAAGAATAAGTGTCTAACCTGTTTCTTTCGTGAAGTAATACTTGAAGAAATCATACAGAAGGCAGCTTTCAATGGTAGGATATCCTGGGATGGTTGGGAAAATAGAATTGGGAGTAAATAAAACCTGTTGTGGGGTCAAAGTCGAGGGTGACATTGCGTAAAGGAGCAGGGAATGGTTCAACATCAGCGGGAATATACGTAGCCCAATCAGGAACGCCTATTGGAAAGTTTACGTGATTTCTTGTTCTTCATGTTCAAAAAAAAAAAAAGTCATTTACCTTCGCCACATTCATGCCTACTATAGACATCTTGGTGCAAGTCTGGAAAATATTACCCAAGTCCGATTGTCGGAAGAGCTGCATACCGACTATTGTGTATATTCCGTGTGCAGAAAGATCACTAGCAATTTTAGCCATAGAACTGAGGTAAGTCGTATCGTATTGACCCTTAGATGGCTCGACACCGGGCCACATGACACCAAGGCTATTGAGAAAGTGAGCGTAGAGAGTCTGTAGTAAAAAGGGAATTACCGAACAGCATTCATTCCCCAGTTCCACAAATCTTCCATGTCCTGTTCCTGCTCACGTGTTAGCACAATTTGCGTGCCTAAAATGAAAAAAATAGCACTGCTTACACAAAGTGACAGCTGCGGATCAAAATAGTCCGTGACGGGCATGTATGGATCCGTCTTGTACACGGCATTGACTCCGTGGAAGAATCTTTGCCTAAAGAAAAACCGTTCGAACGGAGGCGAGTCAGAAAAGCCACAAACCTGCCGTATTCGTCCACAAACATCTTTGTAGCGTTGTCGACCCTTATAGCGGCCTCAACGACGGCCGTAAGACCGACGACCACCCACAACCACCCCATAGTTTTCATTTCCACAAATCAATCAACACTGGGCTGGGAAGCAGTCCATCCAGCCTCTTTAAGCCCCCCACGATTCCTTCGTCCTTCCTTCTTATGCAATACAATACACATTTCTTTTATGCCGGGTCCTGGGGCCCACGGGTCTCGGGTGTTGCCCCGTACCTGGAAATGGAACAAATGGCACATCCATGCAACAGAATTGCACAACCCAGAATTGGGTCGTTGAGTTCCTTAAAGGGGAAACTTTCTCATCTCATGTCTCGAGCGACATGTTCGACCAGACTTCTCGCAAAAAAAAACCGGCACAGGACCAATTTTTCTTGATCAGTTAACCGGAACAAACTACGAGAAAAAGAAAAATAATAATAATAAAAAAAAGACACTTAAACTACCTTGCGCACAAGCACAACCAATCCCAACAATCAACGTTTTTGACACCAATTGCCTGCGTGATATCTCAGCATTGTCCTGGGTTTTTTATGATGGCCTCCGACGAGGAACTTGGCACTGCGTCAAAAAAATTGGATCTGGTGGCACCCGATGAAGCTCAGGAGATCTCCCCAATGCCCAAGCCACCAAAGCCTAGCTCAACAAGAGCACTTCCTGACATGTCTGGTTTTCCAGATTCCACAATGGCTGAACGCATTACACAAAGCGGATCTGACCCGGCTGCTCTGTGCTCTCTCTTACGCACAAAAACCACGACTTCGGCACAGAGGCTGACTCTACCACCATCAATCAAGCAGGAGCGAAAGAATAAAGCAATGATGGCGGGGCATCATTCGACTAGAACGTCGACCCCTGTGGCCTTGACATGGAAAAAGAAGTCAAAGCGTATCTCCTCTACAGATTTTGAGAAAGAGGGTCCTCCAATTGGAAGGGGCACTTTTGGCGAGGTGCCTAATATCTTGTATTTGCGTTCTCACTTACCTTTTCTGCAGGTTTTTGTCGTAACATACAATGGAAATGGAAAAAGATACGCACTCAAAGAATGCTCCCAAAGATCGCCTTTGACTAAGGACTCCGAAATACAATCAGTGAGTTTGTTGGGATCTCACCCAAATATTGTTCAAGTCTACAGCTACTGGTGAGTCTCCGGAATATTGTTTCTCTGTAGTATCAGTAACATGCAATTAGGGAAGCAGGAAATACGTTGAACATCTTGATGGAATTGTGTCCAGAAGGCAATCTCAAGACCTACCATCTCAAGCATCTATCCAAGCACAAACCCGGCGAACCTGGCTATTACTTGAGCCCCTCTGTTGTACTAGGTTTTATGAGGGATATCCTCAGAGCTCTCTTTCATATCCACTCTAAGAACCTCCTGCATTTGGGTAAGTTTCACATTGTCAGTATTTGTATTAACCCGACTCAGATATAAAATTGGAAAACTGCCTTATTGCCAACGGCGCAGTGAAGCTGGGGGACTTTGGAAATAGCTGTCAAATTCGTTCAAAGAACAAAACAGAAGGCGACAGTGCATACATGGCCCCAGAGCTCCTAAATAACTCCGACACAGTCACTCCGGCTGCAGACATGTTCAGCTTGGGGATTTCAATAATGGAACTAGCATACAACGTAGAGATCCCGACGCGGGTATTGTGTTCTAAAATGTTAATAACGTAACTTATCTACTTATAGGGTCCCTTGTGGTGTGCACTCCGTTCTGGGTGGTCATTCCCTGCAGCCCCTCTTGGGTGGCCACATTCTTGGCAGTTTGAACACGTAGACCCTCTCTGTTCAGAAACTCCCCACTGACTCACAACAAGGTTATGTCAAGTTTGCTCAGCCCTGACCCAAGCAGCCGCCCATCGGCTGCTGCACTCCTCGAGAGCGACTTGTTCCGCCGATTCTGATGGCAGGACAACGAAATCATTTTAGTCAGTTGAGTGTACTATCAGGTGGCTCTCCCGCCTAACTGCTGCTGGGTGAAGTCGCGTAGGTTTTGGTTCTGTAAATACAACAACAATCTTTTTCGCAATTCATAAGATTTCTTAATTTGTTCCTTGCTATTTGGGGAAAAAGAGAAATCTTAGAGCAACCACGCTCGTGGGGGTTGAGGTTTTTAAACATCTTTTCACAGTAGGGACCAGCCTGTGTTGGTTGTTGGTAACGTCTCCAGAGATCTGTGTTTTTTGAGAGTGTGAGCGCAGGTTTGGAGAACAAATGGACCTGTTTCTAACAGTTCTTCTCATCTTGGCAACCTCAGTGTACATTTGGTCTATCGTGTTGCAATCCTTAATCACGGTGCATATGTGTGACCGCTGCGCAACAACCACGGGATCGAATGTCCACAGGGCAGCCATGAGAGGCCACAAATATAGTTCCCCAGGTCTAACTCTAGAAGAAAGATAATCAGGGACATAGTTGCCTCCAAAGTGTCCTTCCCCAGAAGCTACAATACTTCCTGCAATGACTGATCTGATATTACTTGTTATATGCATTGGGAAGCCATTTACGAACCTGAAGCCTTGCCGTTTGTACATGAATTTCAGTAAGTCCCGGTAAAAAATAAATCCAGGAAACGTTGGCTCCATCATAACCGAACCAAGAAAACCATTTAACAAGGTCAATTCTGCAATTGCTCTGTTTTGGGTGAGAGAGTCGCAAGGGTAATCAGGAAAAAACCTTAAAGTTGCAGCATCAGAAACACAATTGAAGCGGTCGCAGCCAAGCCCCATCACACACAAAATACGCATCCTAACCTGTTCCAAACTAGCAATTGTTGCAACGGTAACAGCATCTTCGATGGGATCTCCAAGTCCTACAAAGCAAATAAGAAGGGAAATCTTTGTGCCACTAGCGAACCGGATTCATCACCAACCATAAGAGAGTCTGATCCACCATCAACAGCAAGTATTCCATCAATGGAGTGATCAGTGACAAATTTCTAAAATGGTTACCATTTTACCAGTAAGAATGATAGCAGACCGAGTACAAGTCTTTGAGAGCTTTTGGTGTAAAGCTACGTGCATAATAAGCATAGGCAAAGTGTGGAGCTTCGTCAGGGTATTTGAGATCCAAGTACTCACATATATGGTGCTCTGGGGCATAGAATGACGAGCAGGCGCTAGCAGCAGTAACTTTCTAAATGGAAGTGGAGGAACCATATGGGAAGTCGTGCAAAAACTCACCTTGACGACACAGTCAGTGAGGACTGGGTGTCGCCAATATACAGGTTCCTTTATCTCGGAAGTGTTCCCAAAAGAGAAACTCCCTGTCTCAAGTTACAATGGAATCGTAACAATTTATTTCAAAAAATAAAAATAAAAATAAAAAGCAGCTCACCGACGATGACAGTCTTTCCGAGTCGTTTAAGCTCAGGATACAACGCCATACTGTGAACCTTGAACCATAAATCAAATGTCGTTCAACAACGGCTACAACGGGGGGGGGGGCCACTTACAAAGTCGAAGCCGCCACCACACCCACACATCATCACTGTCCTGACACTGGGGTCCTCAAGTAACCTCAAGAACGAAGGCTGGAAGAAACTGTGTTGCGCGGATGCGCTCGCAGGCGGCGTCGGCGTGGGTGTCGCTGTCGACGTCGACGGCGGCGTCGAAGGGTCGGGGGTGCTGCTGGCTGACATCGCTCGCTTCAAAACAACCACCGCTTGGTTATTTAAGGGTTATGAAAGTGTGTTTTGTTTTGATGGTGCGGTTCGGGGAAGAAAACCAACTAACGGTTTTTGTTTCTTCTTGTGGTTGCATTTTCACATCCTAGCTTGCGCTGTCCGGGACTGTGGTGAGCCAGCAACGCAAGGGTAAATAGATGCCACGGCAGGTATATGAAAGTGGTGGTGCCATGGGATGTACTTGGGTCTAGACCGTTGAACCGTCAGATACGAGCGGCTTGTCGTCGTCTTTCTTTGGGTGTGGGGTTTTGGTAAGGCCGGCTACTACACAGATGGCAATGGCGCCAATAAGGATGCACAAAGTAATGGCAGCAATCAGCCAGCCATACCAGTGTATGTGTGGTTGGTAGACAGAACTACTCGTGGAGGAAGAAGAAGAACCAGATGAGGAGGACGATCCGGCCACAAGGCTTATCCACGCAACAAAAATGGCGGCCGTCAAGGATGCCATGTTTCTCATCTTGTTTAATCTGTAATGAGTGAGTCCCCATCTCACAGTCGGTGTTAAACTCCATCAACTAACGAGTACGTTGTCGTTGTGGGGAACGCCTGCTCGTGCTCCTTTTACGAAATCAGTTCACAAAAAGTGAGATCTCCCCTGCCTTCTTCTGTTTACTTTTTCACTTCTGTCTCCGAAAGATCCGTTCGTTTCTTCGTCGTTGTTGTCAGCATTTGTCATCACAGGATGCCGGGGAAATGTTGCATCCGTTTGGCATATTGACACTTGACAAGTGGTTTCGGTAGTCAGTGTGGCATTCGAAATGCAACAAACCACAACGGCACCATGGATCTCAGACTGGCGAAGTGACATATTCAATCGTGGTGAGAAGGAGATGCAACAACGTGACAATATGAGGGACCGTGCTCAATCTCTGGGAGAACACAAGGTCCGATTTTACTGTTACTGCGGCTCTTGCACCGGATGTTCACTTTGCGAGGATTTTGAACACGTAAATTACCGCAGGTTGCTACAGAAGTGCACCCTGACTCGATCAATTTTTTGTCAACAAGGCATGCCATTTACGTGGGTTACCGCGATGTGGAAACAGGCGAGGTGATTTTCCTATTTCCTTTTGGGTCCTTTTTTTAGACCTAACTCCTAGGTGTGGCTTACTCCGATATATGCCGATCCCACAGATTTGATCCCTTGTTCCAGTGAGGTTTTGCAGGGGCTCTCTGAACATCCTGATGCAACTCCACTTTCTGAAGATTCCTTTGGGGATGAACCATGTGTAGTTGGGAGCCTATCTGCAGTTCCGCCTCCTACCCCTTCAAGTGAGAGCCAGGAAGATTATCCCCCAACTACAAGCAGCATCGCTTCTTCTGCACACTTCTGCGACGCTTGTGGTGTATATCCAGACAGTGCAAGAATGGCTAGAGTGTTCCAATCTAACGCATACAGGCAACTTGTTTGCGTTGAGAAACCTTGCCTTGTTCGTGTGCTTAAGCCGCCACCGGTTGGGGATCCTCTATGGAAAGTTGGGGCCAACAGTGGCACGCCTATCAGTCTCACGTTTTTAGAGTTTGAAACGCGTAAGCGATACAGAATAGCTGGCGTTGTCTGTGACCCCGTCTCTTCGTAGGAGACTCTTTATAGTAGCGAAACTCACTAAAAAAAAAAGGAATGGCTTTTCTGTAACTGTTATGGAAGCTTTCTCGATTTGTCCACGTTATATTCAATCCCGCACAATTGATTCAGTGAGGAAATGCACACCAAGTTGCCTGGATGATACTACCTTGTCTGATGGCCACAAATTACCAAACAGCTACATCAACTTTATTACCAGTAGTGACACTTTCTTTATATCCACTGCCAACCCTGAGCTTGTTCGCGGTGTAGATACATCCCACCGTGGGGGAAGGCATGCCATCTTCCATATTTCGCAGCTAAACCTCTCCAGACCAGGATTCGTGCGTATAATCGATGGGCATAAACTTGCGTGGGGCGATTACCATGGAAAAGGAATGTTCCAGGTACCTGACGCCTATCTGCCAACCTGACTGTGTCAGGTATTAGGGAATACACTCATTGACCACCATGCTGGGATAACCTTTCTCGATTTCGAGAGAGGACACACCCTTCAATTTACTGGCGTTTTGGATGTACATTGGCTCCCACCGCACCAGTCCCTTGACAACTGTGATAGGTTATGCGTTTTCACACGTATGTTTGTTTCCTGATTCTGAACAATGCATTCACTACTTTCCTAGCGACACGTTGGCGTCTCACAGCATGTGCAAGTCCTTTTCATTGGAAGTTCTTGTCGTTCTCGACTCACCATCCACCCCTCTTTGATATTCCCGCCAACAGTGTAATCCTCCTTCAACCAGACTTTGCACTCCCAAAGTGGCATTCTGCAGCTGCCCAATGGAAGAATTTGGGCACTTCCTGGGATGTGGCAATGCAACTTGTAGGGCGACGTAAAGAATCTGCGAACGTGACTACGTTTATTTGGCGAACCAGTAGGAGCGTCAGGTGGGAACCAGGGCAATATTCAACATTCAGATTTGACATTGGAGGTGAAGAGTACCTACGTTGTTGGTCTATTTCCACTGCGGCGTTTGCTACTGTACCGACAATTGAAGAGAGCGCTACCAGTAAAACGCGCAGAGACAGATATGAAATTGAAATTTCCGTTAAGAGGCAAGGGAAAGTGACTGGTTGGCTTCACGATACTGCAATTATCGGTGAGACATCAGGTGTGATGCAAGGGATCGAAGGAGGATTTACTCTCCCAGTTTCTTTCTACATTCAGGTAGTTGGAGCACTTCAAATCTTAAATTTCAACTAACTTCTGCAAGCTTGGAAACAGAGCACCGACCTATCCTTTTTCAAACTGGTGGAGGGTCTTAATGATCACAGCAGGTTCAGGAGTTACACCTGTCATAAGTATGCTACGGGGACTACGAAATACCTTCTCTGAGAAGATTGTAACAGAACACGAGCTTCCTGATATTGTCTCGATTCATGGTATACTTCTTCTTTCTCTTACTCCAACTTATCTTTGGCAGTTGAAAGGGAATATCAAGATATCCCGTTCAAGACAGATTGGGAGTCCCTTACATCAGGCACCCCGATTATCCGGAAATTTCTTGTGGCACTTACCAGAACAAATCTCTGGGACGGTCCCACTGATTATCGAGTGGATGGTGTTTGCTATGGCCACCTCACAGAAGAATTCTTGCAGAGGTTGTTGTGTTTGGGTCCATCTTACCCCTACTCACCCCACACAGGGAAGTCCCTCAAATCTCTGAACGGCTTGTATATCTCTGTGGCCCAAATGCCTTCATGGGTGCTACCACACACCTTCTCACCAAATGCGGTGTCAAGCTGACTTGGATTCTGAATGAGAACTACGACTACTGAAATATCCTGTCCCGGAATAAAATACACGACTTTATTCTTTTCTTCTCGTTTGTTGTTTGTCAATTTTTGAACCATGGATACGTTTCATCGCCAAGGTCACGCCCTAGTTTCTTTGCGCGACTTTCTAGGGGACACTTTTAATGCAACCAAAGCCAAGCTCATTCAACGAGGTCCGTAACTCAACGCACTCCCCACGCACCACACAACCACCCGGGTGAGATTGGTGTATGACAGCTAAACAAAACCATATGCACAACAGCACTCTCGATGTCAAGTGCACGAGAGGCTCTGTCAGCGCTGCACGACGCGGGATTAATCACCGAGAGCGAATTCCAGCACTACGTGGCTGTGGCACAGCAGGAAACTGCGGCACCCGCCACGACTGCCTCGGCAAATTATGGGAGTATATCGGCGACGGCAAATGCTACGACGTTGCTGTCTGTACTCAGGGCTGATATGGAAAAGCAAATGGGATTGATCACGCCTCAGCACAAGGACGATTTAGCCATTGTAATAAGCAAGCTTGGGGTGTCTTCTGTAGGCGATGTTCTTGGTATGTTGCTCCCCCCTTTTTTCAAACTATTTCATTGACTGCTTCCCTCCTTGTAGAATGGCTTCACAAAGATACAGTTTATAGAGTATTTGATGAATTGCTTTCGGCGGAGCAGAAAAATGTGTTCATACAACTTGCAAGATATGTTCGCACTCTGCCTTTTGTACAAGGAAGTGCCACGCAGCCCACCGCTACATCATTGTGCTCAGCAAGTACCATCCCTTCTGCAAGTTCGGCTGCACTGGTTTGCTTACCTAAAATGCCAGTGATAACAATTTAATATTCTCAAAGGACTCCAATAGATCACGGATGTTGCACCTTTGGGGTGAAAATGCACAAATGCTTGTAGTTCAGATGGAGAGGAAAAACAATGTTTTTTGCTATATTGAGGAAGAGGAGGTGTGGCATTTATCCTTTTTATCCATATCTAATTCCCCAGGGCTCTGAAACAAGTGCCAACACCACTGAGGAGCAAGTGTTTTTCTACCTGGATATTAGTGCTTCCATGAATCACGACAGCGAAGGACTTTACTGTGCTCCAAACTCTACAGACCACGTTGATAGTAGTATAAAGAAGGGTATTGCCTCTTTTTTTTTAGATGATGTCATCTCAATTACTTTCTTTCGTAGCTCGCGATTTAATTCCACCTCTTGTCATTGGGGCTGTAAGGCGGGGTTCGTCTGTTACAGTTGTGCCCTGGAACTACAAACTCTCTACTGCAATCAAATTTACGGCAGGTTCTATGATGGCACACCTCTTTTCTTGGTTTTAACAGTGCTCTTAGCACAATTCACGGACACGGAATCTGGGGAGTTGTTTTCAGAGGAGCGAATGACTGAAGAAATCAAAAATCTCGTGAGTGATAATATATTTAAGGCAAAGGGCGGAACCAATATTGAGGCGGCCCTGCTGGATATAGGAACTCAACTCCGAGCTTTCTCAAATGTGAGACCCGCCAATTTCTCCATTATTCATATTGGAATATAGGCCTCAAGTATAGTAATCTGGTTTCTCACTGATGGTGAAGAAACTGTATATCTGCAATCTGGGGCGCCAGATCAGATCCCTTCCAATACAAGTCATCCACGGTACAAATTTTTCACTGCCAAAGATTCGAAAGGCCTCACAGGGTATTTGATTACATGTACCTAATTGGTCTCACTATTGGCAAGTTACCAACAGCAGATGATAGAAACAATACAAAAAGCTCGAACTGATATGGGAGATACAAAGTGTATCATTGACTTCCATGTATGTCACATGAAGGATGCACAAGCGAGTTTTTTGCAAGGGTTAAGGGCAGCTCTTGGAGGCCATTTTCATCCTGTTAGAGATGTTGCCAACATCGCAAATGAGCTTAGAGCTCAGGCTAGTAGCACACAAAGCTCCATGTCCATAATAGGAGGGAAGGGCTCAGGCGCTGTAGAGTGTAGCTTCCCTGCAGGATTTAGTGATGGCGCTTTATGTTGCAGAGGCGTTCTCTCTGACCCACTGTGCGACTGGGCTGCAAAAGGAATGATAACAATAAGAAAGCAGTCCAAGCTTTACGAAATGCAAAATTATCAAGTGAGCACACTTGGCAAGAGTGTTGAAGGCGCCATTTCAGCAGTGATAGGAGTGGAGGAAAGACTTTCACGAATCATCACTGAACTTGGAAAGGCAACAATAACCCCTGCTTTGCTTACTGAAAAAGCTGCAGAAGTAAAAACACTTCGCGCTGTGAGTTCTTATCTTTTTTCTTAATTTCTCATTTAACTAAAGACGCAAGTGGAAAGTATTGCACTTTTAAGCAAGGCAGTGAGGTCAGGTACTATACTGCAGGTAACATATTTTTGTCTTCCAATTAAGTTACTCAACCCTTTTACAGGCGTATTTGGAAAAAGTACTTGATAGTGTGGAATCTCAGATGGACAGTCTTACGCGCCTACTTGAGCAGTATCAAATTAGAGACACTGACAAGTTTAATGCCACTGCGGCACAAAATACTGGTTTATTTAGGTAAAAAAAACCACTAAAACTCACGTGCGGAGAAACTATTTCTTAGACAAAGTGATAAAGAAGCTCTATCTGCTGGCTTGGAATCCATGAGAGTGAGACTTGGACATGGCTTTGTATCCCAAACAAACCTGGACCGTCAAGGTGTGTCTCAGCTTTTTTATTTTTATTTTTATTTTTATTTTTATTTTTATTTTTATTTTTTTGATGGAGATGTCACACTGGTTTTAGTTCAAAGACTAGTTGCAATGCAAGGCCCCAGAGCCAGAAAAATGTTAAACAGGGTGTGCATTCTTGCAGAGACACCCAATGGTGATGAGACACGCCTCTCTCTCTTTGTTGTTGAAGGGGATGAGCATTCTCTAGCACGAAAGCAAGGTTTTTTTTTATGTTCACAAAAGAAAAGTTCTTACTCCCCCAGTGATTACGAAATTGGCCTCCTCCAAGCCACAAGCAGTGGCTCTTTTAGGCAATCCTCAAACACAAATCTCTTTTACGGAGACTGTTTCTCATAACCGCGAGGGTCAAGTAAGGGTTCATGTTGTTGTAGAGCTTGCAAATCCTCCTACCTCAGAAAGATTGGAAGCCGATATGTCAATCAATGAGTGTTATCCCAAAATTCTCTGCAAATATCATTGCAATGTGAGACTTTCAAAACCCAACCGCCAATACCTAACTTTCCCTGTAGCCAAAAACAGTAGATCTAGAGGATGCCTGCAAACGTTTTATTGACCCCCTCAGTTTTGCCACTTTTGTTGAACTTATTCGCGAGCGAAATACACTTCCTGCTTGTTTGTATACTATTGCACCCTCGCAGTCCATTGGCCTACTTTTCAATGCCAAGGAACTACTATATGTCGTTTCTGGAGGGGCTGACATGACAAGTTTCGATTACTTTAGGCTGTATTGGAGGTTAGCAAAGAAGGAAGATGCGAGTGCTGTCACTGTTCCTGGGTGTTTCCACAAGGCTAACTTTGCGTTACCATTAGCCCCAGAGCCACTGACAAATATGGTGCTCTCAAATTTAATGACTGGTCTTATGAGGTATTATTGTTATTTTGCACCCATGTATTTATGTGGCGCAGTGAATTCATTACTGGCACACCCATGGCACCTCTTACAGCCACTGGGCATCTATACATTGGTTACCTAAATCTTCACATGAGAGCAGAGAGGCACACAGGCCTAGACGTTACTCGAATAGCTGAACTTCTATCTTCACTTGCTGTCTGGATTCAAAACCCACACACACAGCCCAAGCAAGAAGAATTTGATGAAATGCTTGTTAACTGGATTAAAAATCAATCTATACCAACAGCTGACTCCCCTGGCAAGTATAGGCCCGAAAAAGCATTTGCATATACGTTGATTGATACAAAGCATCCAGTGCCATCTAAGTTTGAGGTGATTAATTCCGAAACTATGCGAAGATATATGAAGCAGTTGTTCGTACTGGCACTACAAAAACCAAATCAAACCGACAGTCGTGTGCCGGATCAACTTGCCAAAAATCAGATCGTAACCCGTGAGTTCATGAAAGAACTTGTGGAGCAACTTGCTCAAGGTGACCAAGGAGCTCCAGCTTCTTCCACTACTGCACCAACAGATATTACAGCGCAGATACCTGTAGGAGTTTTGAATACTGCCAAGAAAATTTCTGCATTGTTAAATGATGCTTCAGAGACTGAAGTTACTGCATTTTTGGCCAATCCTAAAGTTTGCAGCCTTGTATTTAGTTGCTTGCGGAAGATATTTATTGACAAGCTTTCAGCTGCTTTGCCACCACATTTGCAGTGGCAGAATGTAATGCGAATGATGTACGTGTGGTTTTCAACAGCAACCTATCCTGTCCAAGAAATTATGGATGCCTATCGCGCCTTCAAAGCCCCAACAACTTTTGAGAAACACCTAAGCTGCAATCTTGCTCTCCTGCAAAACTCCTGCCAAAAGTGGGAGAATGTTATCACTTCTTGGCTAGAATGTGAACAAGAGACATTAACACCTGTATTTGCCTCGCTGATGGTCAACTCTGACTCTTCTATTTCTATCCGACGTAGTACTTCGTTGGGTAAATTCCTTGGCTGTGAAAGCGTCGACCCTTCAAAAGATCCAAAAGTTTTGTGCAAAGCGTGGAATGCATTTAGCACCATAATTGGACAGTGGTCCTGGAGGGGATCTGCATCAAGCTGTTACGGCTTGCATGAAGTGGATTGGGATGTAGTTCGTGCAATTGCTGACAGCAAACTAGTTGATTCCCTTTCTCAAACTCAACTCTCTGAATACAATGCGGCAAAAGAGTGGAGAAATGCCAATTACGCACGCTTTGTTTCAGCCAAGCCTGAAGTAGTGCGCTTGAGCGCAGCGAATCATGTGGTAATGACTCAGCAAGCACGATCATTTACTGGAAAGCCTCGATTGTGCCTTATATTTATTGGTGACAAAGATTCTGGGAAAAGTACTACCATTGGCCATCTTGTAGTCAAATGTGGGCACGTTGACCAGCGAACATTGGACAGAATTGAATACGCTGCCTCAAGTATTGGCAAGGTCTTGCACTCAGTATTGTTCTGTAATGTAACCCTACACAGACTGCATCGAAGTTTGCATGGATCTTAGATAAACTGAGAGCAGGTTTAACATGTTCTATGGGAAGGTAATTTAACTTACACGTTAGAGCGTGAACAGTCATGCACCATAGAAACAGCAATTTGGGGAATTTCTACACCTAAATACGAGGTTTTTTCCCTTCTATCCTGTCGAGTAATAATATCTGGAAAACCAGGTTGATATCCTTGATGCACCCGGCACAAGACAATTCGTCAAAAATATGGCTGTTGGTTCAAGTCTTGCAGACGTTGCTGTATTACTTGTATCCGCTGCTCCAGGCGAGTTTGAGAGTGGAATTATGCGAGGTGGGATGACCCGAGAGGAAGCACAGATTGCTATTACACAAGGGATCAAGCAATTTGTCTGTCTCCTATCCAATTTTCTTTGTTTTAATTTAATGAAAGATCATTGTTGTGAATAAAATGGACACTGTCAACTACCAGTTTAGTAGATTTACAGAAGTTCAAGAAAATTTGGTGAAACTTTTAACAAGGTAAGCACCAAAGTTACTCTTTGTCCTTTAACACACATAAGTATGGGTGTCCAAGGCAACAAAGTTGCAGTGATTCCAATTTCTGGATGGCAAGGTGTTGGTCTCACGGAAAAACAAATTTCAATTCCCTGGTTTGAAAAATTTTAAGGTTAAATAAAAGTCACTTACAGAATGCAAAAGGTATGCCGGGTGGACAAGGGTTGCTTCTAGCGGGGAACAAGTCACTGGGTACACCCTGATGGATGCCATAGATGCATGCGACATACCCCTAAGAATGTATGACTCTTCTCTGAGAATTCCAATCCAGGAGTGCAATAAGATTGGAGGAGTTGGTACAGTGGCAATTGGGAGAGTGGTATCTAGCTTATTTCTATCTCTCTCATCATTAACCCTTTTCAATCAATTCTCCATGTCAGGCATCTGGTTCTGTAAAAGTGGGTGATGTGGTAACTCTCATGCCAAGCCGCATTACAACTACTGTGGGCTCAATGGAAATTCATCATGGCCAGCTCAAGTCATGCCAGGCTGGTGACAACCTGGGTCTGAACTTGAGAAACGTTTCGTGTAATGACGTATCAAGAGGGATGGTTCTGTGCATCAATCCTGGTAACCCGACCCTTTTTACACATAATTCTCACAGAGTTCCTCAAGGCCCTTCTGTCGGCTCATTCGTAGCTCAGGTTATAGTTCTCAGTCACCCTGGACAACTTCATGTAGGCTACACCCCGTTCTTCTTTGCGCACACAGCTTCCTTTGCAGGAAGGTTTGTAAGGCTCATTCAAAAAATTGACCGCCGTTCCGGCACCGGTACTTAATTCCCCATTTTTCTACTCCTTCTTCACAAAGCAACTAACCAGTGCACAGTTGTCGAGGATAACCCCAAGGCCATCAAGACCGGAGACTGCTGCCTGGTTCAAATTCAACCCACTCTTCCTGTCTATCTAGAACCTTTCAAGGACTGCCCCCCACTCGGCCGCTTTGTAATGCAAGACCCATTTTTTTGTTTGGAAAGGAACTTTTTCTTGTCTGATGATGAGTCTGAGGATTCATAGGCTCAGCTGAAATGGAACTGGTGATAACACATCCACACACAAGTGTGACATACCAGGAGGGTTCTGGGGCACCGACCAAGAAATCAACTTCTTGCTGAATCAAATACAGCGTTCCGGTTGTGTTTTTCGTTATCGCCGCACATTCGGTGAATTGCACTAATCACCGTCGGCTAATCACGGTATTGCTCGCGGTGGTGCTGTTGTAGTGACTCCTACGGTGAGTGGTATGGATGACTGCCGGCTCGCAGATCCGGACGGGACCAAAGAGACCACTGTAAACACTAGTATTACGACCCCGCCTGATGCTGCACTGACCACTGTAAACACTGACGCTGTTGTGCACAAACATTCTGCGAGCGTATTGTCTGGTGGCGAAAAATTGTTGTTCGGGGTGCTGTGGGGTTTCGCATTGACAGAGCAGGACTTTGAGAAATATGTGTGTGAGTTGGTGGTAGTGGCTGCTTTATTTGGTGGTAATTCCATTGTTTTCGTTGTGTTACTGTTATTTTTTCTTCTTCCTGACATTTATGGTAGAGCCTCTACTACCTATTGGTTAGATGCACGGGCGGGTGTGATATCATAGGATTGTACTCATCCATGCTTTTGATTGCCAACCTTCTTTTACCTCTGGTATCATTTATAATTGGTTGGATTTCCGACAGCACGGCACGCTTCCAGCACAGAGTGCTTCAATCTGTTACAGTTCTTAATGTAACCTTGCTTTCTTGTCAAGTTGCTTGTGGTCTCTACGGGCAGTATGTTGGTCTTGTGGTAAGGAAAGGTTTCTCCAATTTCCTCATCTCATCCGAAACCTCCCAGATTTGCTACCAAATAAGGCAAATATGCATGGCACAAATAATGTCTAGCTATTGGAAATTGCTTAAAATCAGAATATGTTCGGATGATGGATCTGCAAGCAGCGTACATAAATTGATTCTTTGAAACTATAGTAATGCTCTAAAGGATGCATACAATGCAGTGTCAAGTTCTTGTGGGAACACAGGCGACATAACTAGTATGGTCTGCAATACTCTATCACTAGGCGTATTAGCAGGTTTTACAGCAAATGTTTCTCACTGTGAAATTCTTATTGATTCAAAGTTTTGGGCCTGGACTTTGAAATTAACCTTACTGCCGTCTGTGTGTGGGGTTTCTTTTGTAACGCCGGCACGGCTCTACTCGCGTTTTATTTTCGTGACAAGTATGATTCCTCTGTTAAAGCACGGAACCAAGATTTATCACAGGCATCTAGCACACGTTAAACAATCACCAGGTGAACTTTGGAAATCACCATCTTGGAGCAGTGTTGTATCAACAGTTAAAAGCCTCAATTCTGGATTACAACAAAGGGGTGCCTACCTGTGGGGATCCCCTGCTGTTAGGAATACTTTAGTGCACACATTGCTTGCTTGGTTACTGTTCCTTTTGCTTACCTATCCTGTAACAGTGTTTGGAGTAAGTTATCTTCTATTTTTTGTTCCAAAAATGGATTTTTTGAATACCAACCTGAATTTTTTGACATGGATTTTTTGTATACCAACCTGAATTTAAGAACAGTGCATTTATTGATAGTTCAAACCAACCGACTGAAAGTAACCAATGCAACGGTCTACTTCCTCGCTTGCTTGTACAAGGAGCGGCATTAAATGCTGTGTTCATTGTCACAGCTGTCCTGTATTTTACGAATTCCCGGGTATTGGTAACACTTGACAGTTATCGAATCTTCCTTGTGGACTGCCCACCTCTGAGATATTTCGGACGTATATTCCCGCTTTTATGTGCAATATCACTTGGTTTTGTTCTCGTCTTACTTGCATCCAAAAATTCGGTTTACATCCCTTAAAATAACTCTAATCACTTAACAAGTGATCTAGATTCTGAGCATGATTTCAATTACGATAGCACAGGTTCCGTCTTACTACATGGTGTCTTTCTCCTTCTATCTTCTTAATACTGCCGCCTCTGAGCAGTACCTTGGTATGTTTTTTCCAGTTAACCATCGGTTAATTTCCAAACAAGGATTTGTGCTCTCCTTGTGCTGGTCTACTTCTCCAATTTCATTCCAATAAAAAGGTTAACTGTGGATAGGTTTGGCCAACAAGGGCTTTATATTCTGATGTCAAGTTTGATGCTGGTCAATACCCCACTTGCATACATAGTCATAGGCTGCGCAGCCATTGTACTCCTTATGCTTGCCCAAGACTTTGCTACCCTACGGCCGGCCTTCCAGTCACCCTGGGGTAACACAACACAGGATACACCCTACAATGGAATTCCCGATATTGGAGAATGCCCCCAGAATTCCATCTCCAAAATTGTAGTATCCAGTGGCCGGTGACTGGACAAGGACCCAGTCAGTCCTTGTGGACACCGGTGGTTCCTTTTTCTTTTGTTTAAATAAATAGAAAAACCTATTGTGCTGTGGCATGGCCGCTACAACCACAACACGAGGAGGATTCTTTGAGGACTGGAGGGCGGCCCACGGGGTTCTGGGCGACCCAGGGTGGGACATGCCGGCACTGGCGCTGAGGAGTGACAGGGCCGCGAGGGAAGACCAAGGCGGGACGATATGCGCAAACGAGTTTGTGGACCCGGAGCCTGTTTTGGCTGCCAAGGTGAGGCTGGTTGCTTCGCTGCTGAGGAAAAGCGCGCACTGCGTGGCTTATTGTGGCGCGGGGCTAAGCAAAGCTAGCGGGTGAGTGTTGGTATTGGTTTGGTTGACAGTTTGTGGGTTGTGGTGTGGAGCCAAGCTGCATTTCTGAATTTTTGGGATGTAGAATACCGGACTATGCAACCAAGAGTGAGAATTCAGTTGCAAACTCTAGGACATTGGTAAATGTCTATAGGGCACAACCAACGTATGCAGGAGCTAATATTTGGCGTGCTTCCTTACAAATGGATATTGAAGATATGCGCACCATGTTTTGGCAGCTATGCAGAAAGCTGGCTTATTATGGGAATGTATTAACCAAAACCATGATGGCTTACCTGAAAAAGCGGGATTTCCACAAGAAAAAGTCAATGAAGTGAGGGCATACCTTAGTTTCCTTAAGTCATCTACAAACAGATCCACGGCGCTTGGTTTGACCCATCTTACCCCGTTGTTTCATTTGACGGTTCACTTCGCACTGATTTCTATCAGTGGATGCTGAAAACAGAATCTCAAATGGATATGTGCCTTTGCCTCGGTACTTCCCTTTCTGGAATGGTGTGCTGGTATTTCCCTTTGTATACTGATGGATAAAAGAATGCTGATCAAATTCCGAGAACTGCTGCCACGAACCAGCAAAAGGGACTCGGCCAAGGGACTGTCATTATTAACTTACAACAAACGGCGCTTGACGCATTGGCCTCAGTGCGAATATGGGCACGCCTGGATGATGTCTTTAAACTTTTAGCTGTGGAGTTGGGTCTTACATCCCCTGGAGTTCCACTACCCCCAGGCCACCCCGCTCCACTTCCTCCAGGAGATATATATGACATTCCATACAACGAGAACGGAGCATATGACGACTCCGTGAGAATGAGGCTTGATCTCCGGGAAGATATCGAAGTGAAAGTCGCTCCCTCTGGTTCTGTTGAATTTGGGAAAACTGGTAGCATTCTTGGAAAGGATCCAGAGGGTCACTACCTCATTGGCTTCCAGAAGTTGAACCCAGTTCCGCTTGGGACCTGGTGGGTGGATGCAGCTCTGCGCGGTGCTGTTCCACAGATACCAGTAGTGAACGTGCACCCTCAAGTTTGGAAAAAAGAAAGCCCAGCTCCCGCCCTCACACCATTACCGCCGGCACTCTCCCGGCCCTTGGTCCTCATTCAATCTCACCACATCATTGAAGGCACAGCTCACAAGTGGTCACTTTCCGTGGCCCCAGAATTCCTGGGCGCCATCCGCGTAGTAAAGTGGAAGATGCCGGCATGGTGCCAGTATGAGCACCTCACAGCCACCAAACCCCCTTTCACAATCACACAGTCAGTCACTCCACCTCTGAGGAAACTTGAAGTCACAGGGCAAATATTCCTCAAGGCACCCCACAATGGCATGAAACTCATTGCCAAGCACACAATGTGCTTTGGTGCTGAAGGCGACTCTGTGGCCACAACTGAGGTTCCCCTCAACTTTGTCAAAGAGGATGATGAAACCACAGATGGATGCCTTCTCATGTAAATTTGCATCCAAAAAAAGGAAAGAAAAGAATTCGGATTTCAATTTTTTGATGACTTGTTTAGCAATCAGTGGTAGTGGAAACAGTGCAAAGCCACACCCGACAATTTTACTAAATAACCGCAGACGATGCAGGAGAGTTCTTTCGACTTCAGGCAAGATACACCGCAGCCCAGTGCACCGCCCCTTGTGTATCCACCTCCTTCTCCACCCCCTCCACCTCCGCATCCACAGCCTCCTCCTCCAGCAGAGGTGCCCCCGCCACATCAGGATTACAGCAGGACATACAATTATAGTGGTCTGCAGGGAGTGGGGGGTCCGGTGCCGAATTTGTTGTACTGCCCTTATCCTCAGCTGTATGCCGTGCCTTTGAACTGGAATGGTGGGGGGATTGGGAGAGGTACCGGGGGGACCCAAGGTGGAATCGGTGACATTGAAACAGCCAGTTTGGAGCAATCAGCTCCCCCAGGTGCTTCTGAATATTCTTTCCAGGTGTGGTGAAGCTTGAGTTTATAATGTTATTCTGACTCGGAAAAGAGTAGAGTTTACAGCTGGCTTACCCTGGAGTTGGCATTCTCTGGCCTCATTGTTGCTTTGTTTTGTTTGCACAATCAAGCACGTGCGTGGTTATTACACATGTGTGCAAATCCACTCGCAATGATTCTGCTCCTAGTAATTACTTTCATTTCGTTGATCGCTCTTCAGCTCCTAAGGTATAGCTTCGGGCAATGCCCTCTTGAACCTATTCAATATAATGGAATTCCATAGTATTAACTGCAGTTAATGCCCAACAGGAAAAAGCACCTCGCACGTGGATTTGCAATGATTGTATTCCTAGCATCTCTGTCCACGGCTGTCTCCGTGCCGTGTGCAGTGTACACTTATATGGGGCTGGGCAAAATCGTTACTATGGGATTGTGCAGCACCGTGGCTGGGTTCCTGGCCCTCAGTGCTATCGTTCTATTGACCAAGCGTGACTTTGGATTCCTATCCAAATGGGCCATGATGGCAATGGTGGTGCTTCTGGTCTGGGGAATTATGTCACTGGTTTTTCACGTCAGAGCCATGGGACTCGTATACTCGCTTGTTGGTTGTGTGGCTTTCAGCTTCGCTGTGTTGGCTGACACGTCGAGGGTGATGAAGCAGGCAACTACTGCCAACTACGAGCAGATTGGAGGACACAATAGCAACGGCAGTGATGCGTTGGAAACCTCGATCGCGTTATATGTGGACTTTCTGGGACTATTCTCCTTTGTTCTTCGCCTCTTCTCAGGCGCTCAAGCACGAACTTGATGTACCCAACATATAACCGCATCTGTTATTTTTCCCAAAAAAAACTTTTTTCGACATTATTTTGATGAAGCCCTGGAATCGCGTTAGGTGAAGTGATCCCCCCGTCACACAAAACGCCACAAAGGCAACACAAACACCAAACGAAAAAACCAAGAGAAATGCAGGACCAACAACAACCAGCTCCACCACGTAGCAAACTCTTCGAGTCATGTGAACTACAGCACCAGTATCAGTCCATAATGAACCCCTCCACTGCCTCATCCACCACACCCGCCAGTGCCTCGCCCCACAGCCCCGCAGAGGCCACGGCCACGGCCACGGCCACGGCCACGGCCACGGCCACGGCCACGGCCACCCCACCACCGCCCCTCCTCGGCTACGTCTCCTACGTCGAGGAGAACACCCTGCAGGGGTCTCGCTACTCGGTGGCCCTGCCCACGGCTCCCCTCCGAGGGGCCATCCTCTGGGCCCACGGGTGCAAGCCCACGGGACTCGGGGACGCCCTGGACCTGCCGGCCTCGTGCTTCAGGCAGAAGCCCGGGGGGTGCGGGGAGGAGGAGGCGGGGGGCCTGCCGGACGGACTTTATGACAAGCTGATGAGGGAGGGCTGGGCTGTGGCTATGACGTCGTATCGGAGGGACGGAATTATTGTGAGGGACGCGGTGGAGGATGTGATTCTGCTGAGGCAAAAGGTGCATGAAGTGGCACTGAGGGAGAAGGGCTCGGTTCCTCCTGTTACTATTCTGGAAGGTTGGTGGAATTCCTCATTTTCAATTTGAATCAAAAATGTGAAGTGAGATATTTGTTGCTGTGGGTGTGTTAACATGGTTCAAAAGGCGAGTCTATGGGAGGATGCATTTCGTCACATATTGCGGGAGGAGCTGGATGGTATCCTGGGGCTCCACCTTTCGATGCCATTATGACCTGTGGTGCTGCCCTTTTGGCCAAGGAAAAGGGATTCAAAATGGACTATGAGGCGAAGATACCTGTTATTCACCTCACGACCAGTGATGAGACAACCCTTCAAATCCGGTGGTGTGAAAAGGTGGAGGCCGCCAACCCTGCTCACCCACCTGTTGCAATGTGGTTTGTGAGGCGCAATGGCCATTGCAACTGCAATCCAGCAGAAAGAGAAACTGTATTCCGTGAGCTGGAACGGTACATTGCACTTGGGAAACCCCGAGATTATCACTTTGATCAACTGAAAGATGTCACCATCCCTCCACCTGAAAGACCACAAAAAGCTACCGTAGGTCCTCTACACTCTCGTTCTCTTGTTAATTTTTCAAAAGTTTGATGATAGAGGGGCATGGTGTCAAATAACTGAGACCAGTACATACGGGGACATTAAAACTAACCTTCGGCCCCAAGACCTAGCCAAGATGTCTATTCGGTATGGAACAAAATTCCACATATGCTTCCACAAGACCCGCTATGATCCCTCTGGTGATGCGTCAACGGAGAATGAACCCTATAAGGTAATAATATCCAGAATCGCCCTTTACAAAACCTCTTTTTTCCAGATAACCTATGGTGCTACGGACTTTATGAGCACCAACCCTGGTGGGTGGTATGCCACAGATGGAAGTGACGGCTGGATAAGGTGAGATACCCTAAGAAATAACTTTCAGTGCAACTGAACACAATATAGCTTTAGTGGAAATGGCTTTGTCAAAGTATCAAAGATAACAGACGAAGCCCACGTTGGTGTAGGTGACTGGATCCACGTACTGTGGCAAGTAGGCAAAAATGCTGGTCTAAAAGGAATCCCAGGTGGAATTGAGTCCAGAGCAAGAGCTCTTGAAAACAATTCCTAAGCAGTACCACCATTTCATTGTTATGAGTGGGACAATAAACAAAAAACACCACAGACCCAAGTTCTATTCCTGATCCTCGAGAATTCTCTTTCACGATTTTTTCTCGTAAACCAAGAAGACCAACGATGACCAGCCACGTGCCGTTCGTTGCGTGTTCGAATCGAGTGAGGGTGGAACAGGTTGGTGCTGAGTGGGACATCAAGTTGGCGCGGCATCTGTGTCACCCACGGTGCCCGCCGTCTTCGGCCAACGACGTTATTGACTTTTTGGCTCGCTCGAGGGACCTGGGGCTGAAAACGGCAACGTTCGTGGCCCATAAGTGCTTGGCGTCCTCGACGCTGGCTACGGCATCAACTTCGGAGGTCGGTGCGGGAGCAATTGTGGGAGCAGTGTGCTGCCATTTGTGGCAGGGGCCGTTGCCGCTGGTACCTGAGCCTCAGGCTTTGTGTATTGGCACTTTTTGGGGACTGAGGACCGTGGGTGGATTGGAGCCTGAGATTGAGGAAGAGATCGTGAAGATGTTGGTGGCGAGGGCCGTTGGTCATTTGAGGGACTTGGGTGTCAATAAGGTCGTTGCCAGGGTGCCTAGTGCGAGGCATAGGGAAATCCTGATGCGAATTATGGGATTTAGCCACGGCAATGCCCTGGTGAAGATTCTTCCATCCACGAATGAAGTTCCTGATAAAGAGATTTCAGGTAACAATTTAGCATACTTCTTGTTGTTTGTTTGTTTTTGTTTTTACCTAGTATTATGTGTTTTATACTTTATTAAATTTAACACAGGAATTAGCTTTAAGCCTCTTGGAGAAGAGGGCGATGGGCTAGTTCACGAAAATTGGCTGAAAATGTGGGAAGAAGCTGGTGTTAATTCCTCCCTAATTAAGCCAGAGCATGAAAATATGACAATGAATTTCATTACTGAAGCCAGAGCCTCCCTGCATTACCAGACCTTTGCTGCAATTGATATGCAAACCGGTCTTCCAGTTGGGAGTGTAAGTTGCCAAGTTCATGCTGGAACTGCACCCTCGTCGCTCTGCCCACGCACTGGTGCTGTCTGGGCTGTGTATGTGCAACCAAAGTTCAGACGCCGAGGAATCGCCACCCATCTCATGAAAAATATTTTCCGTTACTTTGAAGAGCTGAGTCTTCAAGAAATAAGCCTAATCTACGCCTCCGATGCGGGGCGCTGTGTGTATGAGGGTCTGGGATTTTCCAAGCTTGATGTACTTGTACTAGATTCCCTATCCCTCAAATCCCTGCTTGTGCCCTTCATCCCACAAACTACTTACACAGATGAGTTGTGGGCAAGGCAATGGGAGCTACAAGATATGATGGATGAATTACGTTGCGCCACCATGCGCTCTGGAGTTGAGCCACATCTTTGTGATTGCATGCTGCGGGCACTCATTGACTCGGTACCGTATCAGATTGATGCAATAAGTGCCGCCAATAAGGATGCCGTTACCCTGGCCTGCCTAAAAAGTGTCCGTAAGGCTCATCGAACTGTCTTTAAAAAGAAGAAGGAGCTACTGCACGCTTTATGCAGTGCCTCAGGGAAGGGCTTCAGTATCAAGGACCTTAATACACCGCAACTAATGGCTGCCAAGTTCGATCGCCTCTCTGCACATTGGGAGGAGTTCGTTGTATCTTGTGGCTACTCTCCAGTTTGGTCGTGGCTGTGCAACATGGCACAACGCCCCCTATCGCACACCAACAGCCAACTGTCTGATGGCTCTCGATCCCTTACAGTTCTGGATCTTTGCTGTGGAGTAGGCCTCCCTGGCCAAACTCTCAGGCTGATGGGATTCACAGGCCGTCTTGTTGGAAGCGATATATCCAAAGGAATGCTGAATAAGGCCGCGCTCCGCTGCTGCTATGATGAGCTCTACATCGCCGATTCACAGACAACTCTCTGCGTTCCGGATTCCACTGTGGATGTCGTGGTTTGCTCGGGCTCCATCGAGCTTCTCGACGTCGCCTCAGTGCTCCGCGTATGCCACCGGGCCCTCAGACCGCGCGCGGAGCTCTGGGTATCGTTCCAATGGCACGAGGAAACCTTCCAAGAAAACCCCACAGAACACCAGAGCATCACCGGCTTATCCCGGGAACAAATTATACACCACCTCACCAACGCAGGATTCAACACCCTAGAGACTCTCGAATGCCCCAAAGCCTTTGTCACCCCCAAGCCACAACCAAGCACCACCGCTGTCAGACTATGTGACATTCCCTATATCTTCTGCCGTTGCACCAGGCTCTAGCCATCCCCTAATGCCTTTTCTATCGGATAGCCCGTTTCACTAATCTAAATTTTACCGCAAGTTGGTGGCGCCATTCGTGATGGGCGACACGGACGTTTTTGTCGAAGTGCGATTGAAAGGCGAGCCTAGCGAGGAGTACTTCGTAGTCAAGACTGTGCCCATTACAATAACCGTTGCCGTGTGTTTTAGTCCTCATAAAAAAAAAAAAAACCAACGAAGGGACTCGTCAAGCAGTACTCTATCACGGAGTTTCTCTACACTAATTGTTGCATAGGAGTTGATGCAGCACTTCAATTTAACAGAGACTTTTGAACTGTGGAATCTGTCCAAAAACAGTAAGATCGACAACCGTGGTGGTCAGTTCGATGTCCAATGGTCAAATTACCTGGGCACTCAAGTATCATTGGAGGTGAGGCGTTACACAAGGCGGAAAAAGACTGCGCCTCCTCCAGAACAAACAACAGGCCAAATAACTCCCATAATGATCCCTCCATGCCAGGACTGCTCAGCCATTTCCACTGGTGTGTTTCATCCCCCCTCAAACGCAGTTTTTTCCTATAATGATTACACCTATAAGCGTTAGAAAGACGCACACGACATATTGTAGTTCTCTTATTACATACACTTCAATTCCCAATCTTACAACTCACAACATGTTTACCAAGCAGGTTGGTGTTTAGCGTGCAACTCCTTCACCTGCTCAAATTGTTCTCGTAACCGCTCCAAGCACCCCTTTGAACACAAGATATTCCCAGTGTCTATGGCCTCAATGCATTGACCCCTTTCAAGCAAGGGTTATTGTTGGACTTCTTATTCTTATCTGAATCCTAGGGAACCAAAACCAAGACCAGTCTGAATGCAGACATAGTAGTTGAGCATTCTGTACACAACCAAACATCACAAACTGTTGTTTATTCTTTTGACTTTTTTGTGAATGACCTTTCGCTCGTTTGAGCATCTTGCCGTATCGGACAATGCGCGTTGAAAAGCAAAAAAGCAGCAAAAGAAACCAATCAAATTGATCCAAATAAGAAAGAAAATCAAATTGTGAAAAGATGCAGCCTCAACCGCGCCACCCGACGTCACCAACCACCACGCCTTCGTCGCCCTCCCCCGCCAATAACCCCAACGCACCCACAATTCCCTTGTCGCCCCTCAAAACCGTGGCCACGTCGTCCCCCACGCCAGCACCGCCGAGAACCCCAACCCCAACCTCCCATAATCGCACACCAGCACCCCCTACCACGCCAACCCGCCAACCCAGCCTCCCCAAGTTGCAACAACAGCCATCTACATCGCGCACTTCGTCGCCATCTACTACGGGTGGTGGGCCTGTTGGATCACCAACAAAATCGGCCACGGGAACCGCGGCCAAAACAGGCACGGCCGCGTCGTCCCCGTCGCCGTCTAAAACCTCAACCACAACGAAACCAATCAATGTGGAACAGGGCAAAGCTGTAGCTCATGGGACAAGTGCCCAACCTCAACCCAAACCTCAAACTCAGCCACAACCTCATTCCAAAACTCAGGCAGCTCAATCCCCAGCTCAACAAACTCGCACATCGGCTTCAGCAACTCCTGCTGTTGCTTGTACGGGTACATGCGCGGCTCCAGCAGTAACACAACATAACAACAATCAGCAGCCACGGAACCAGACCCATGCCCAGACTCAGACTCAGAACCAAACCCAAAGAACGAAACAGAACCAACATCATCAACAGTCTCAACAAGAGCTTCCAGGGGACACCCATAATCGATGTTCTGCGGCGCAACCACAGCAAAATTGCCAACAGGGTGCGTGTGGAACGCAGGGGGTGTGCGGGGCTGTACTTAGCCCAAAGAAACCGGATACCGGCGTGCTGCCACAGCAGCAGCAACAACAACAGCAACAGCAACAGTTCTTGGTGGGGCAACAACAACAGAGGCAGATACTCATGCACCAGCAAATGATGCTTCAACAGCACCAGCAGCGTCAAAACATAATGCCAGGCTCACCAGAGGCCGCTGCGACAGCAGTTGCTCAGGCCCAGGCCCAAGTCCAGGCCCTTTTTCTGTTGCAGCAGCAACAGCAACAACAGCAAGCTATGTTATTGCAGCAGCAAATGATGATGCTTCAAAACAATAGCTATGGCGTGGATAGTGGCGCTTTTAGCAATTACAGTAACTACAACAGCTCATCTTCACCATTGGGGCCACAGTCCCCCCCATCTTCCAACTCTTTTGGGCCTCCAAACTCAGCATTTCTCTCTTCGGTTGGCCCACCTCCATCTGTATCCTCTGCCTATGGCAGACCCACAATGAATTACCGAAGAACAGCAAATGGGTCTCCCCTTCTCTCTATAAGGTTTTTGGTTTCCCCCAACACAACTGGTTGGACTAAACGTAACCATAAGATTGGTCCCTATGGTGCCTCAACCTATGCCCAATTCTCCTCCCAGCCCAGGTGTTTTATATGTATGTGTATTCTCTTAGACATTTTATCTTACTTATTATCAGCCTCTTCACTTGAAGCCAACATTACCAGCTGTATGTACTAAATTTCATTTATGTACAAGAAATAATGTGCACACAGACCAATACAATCCTTAGTCCAACTATGTCTACCAGGAATTCTACGTGTGTTTCTGTCTTCTTGACTAATTGAACGAGTAACAGTCCTAAAAACAGAACTATTTTCCAAGAGAAACTCTCTCAGTATGCTCAGTTGACCCAAATCCGAAATATGCAGGATGTTGCAACTACCCCAACGCGGATAGAAACACCTCAGGCCAGTCCAAAAAAGCAACCAGCACCCAAAGCTGTACTGCCAAGTAATACTCCAATAGCACCAGCTCCGGTAAAGTCTACTCCCAAGTCTACCACGACTGAAGGAAAAACAAAGATGTCAAAAAAAGAAGTATGAGACCTTATCTCTCCCTTTAGTAACTGTGCCCAGGTTAAAGCCTTTGACTCTACTTGGTTGAAGTCCGTCAAAAAACTTGCAAGTGACGCAACTGTGGACTTTTTACCTATTTTGACTGAGATTGCCCGGTACTTCCGTTAGTTTCCTTTTTTTTCCCTGAGCTTTGTAGACAAGAAAACCATCCGCTGCATCAACCTATAATGACCAATTTGGAAGAGTGCAAGAAAAAAATCCTTTCCATCCCGAAGCTGGGTTCAGTTGGAGCCGCACCAGCAGTGTTAGATTGTGTCTCTAATTGCACTGGTAAAATTTTCTTACCAGTTTAAATGCCCTAACTGTAATCTATCAGAAAAGACAGTTGAAAATTTTTTGGAAGCATACAAAGACTTAAGATCTGCTGGTATCTGGTTGGATGATTCTATTTATGAATATACAATGGAACAGCTTCACTCTACACTATGGCCCAAGTATTGCAGACAGGTTATTCATTGCCATATACTTTTCTGTGTGACTCTGGACAGTACGTTGACGAAGATCTCAACCACAGCACCAAAATCAGAGAATTGCCTGAGACAACACCCGCACACTTAGGTATCGCGCCAAACTTTTGCCTATTTGACCCAGGCAAGGGGGAAAAGGTATGCAATTTTACCTCAAATACCAACTTAAGAGTCTTCAAGAATGCGGATGTCTCTTATGCCAGTGCCATTGAAGGTTTTTCTTTGTGGACATAAACCAAGTTCTCATCCACATGCAGCTATCCACTTGATTTCCAAGAAGGATTCTCCCACTAAAAAGGTGGATTGCCTTGTAAAAGTCGGTCACGAAATTGCAAATTGTATTCGAAACTACTGGGGACAAGAAAAATATTCGGCAGGGAAATTCACACTGTATGCTACACTTCCCGTTTCAGCAACTCATCCCTTGTAACAGTGCAGCTGATGACTTTTTGCCACTTTTTGCTTTCATTACCATCCGCAGTGACCCCGATCACCCATACACAGGTACCTGTTAGGGGGTATTGTTTTCGAAACACTAATTCCATTCACAGCGAGTAAGTACATGGAGGATTTCCTCCGAGATGACGAACTCACTGGGGAAAGGGTGAGAAAGGAAAAAACCTACTACTCATAGTCTCATTTCATTTTTTAGGGTTACATGTTGGTCACATTTCAAACATGTCTCGCTTTTATCATGGAACTAAAGACTGATGAAGTTCTGAAAAATGGAGCCAAAGCAATCTCTGCCAGTAAACTTTCAAATATTATCGGTGAATGCTAAACACCAATCTACACACCAAATAGTGTCCGGATTTCTATTGTCAGAGCTCGCACCGAAAGAAACTGTAGGAACTAGTACAACACCCAGCACCATACCTGTTACCAATAATACCACTGTTCCCAGTGAAGAGCCTCTTCCACTCCCAAACCCCCCAAGCACTGCATCACCATCCAACAGCCCCCCTGTTCCCCACACCCCAGCACCGCCGTCAGTACCACGCATTCCTTCGGTGAATCACAAGGTAACACAGTCCACGTCGACGTCACCGTCTTCATCCGACGCCAACCGGCACTCCCACTCACTTTCCTCGCCGTCCCTTGGTGTACACATCAACCTCAAAGGGCACAAATCACCCCGAGGTGGCCCCTCAGCGGCAACGTCATCATGGCTCAGTGCCCACAAGAAAACAGACAGCCCATCATCACCATCCCGGGCCGCCCATAATGTGCACTTCTCCCAGCAGCGCTCCGCTGCCGCAGCAGCGGCGGAATCAGCCAGCAGCGCCGCGGATCCGTCCCCAGATATGTTTTTCTCTTCCACACTTCCCACACACACCTACCACCCAATAATCACCCCACCGCCGATTCCCGCGTTTCAGGCGCCCCCTCCGCCGCCACCCTCGCCCCCAGCCAATCTCGTTCGCACCAATACACCGGCTTTGCTGCACCCACTCTCCTTACAACCACCATCATCACCCCCACCACCGCCTCCAAAACACTTATAGTCAATCACTCTTGGCTTTCTCCCTGGACACAGGCTTGCCAATTTTGCGGCTCTAGCTATCTTAAAGCAAGCCTTGTATTTTACACTTAGGGACTTGTATGAGTAAAAGTAAAAACGACTTAATTTTTGGCATAATATTTTTTTTTACTTGCAGAAATTAGCTTTGAGATGGTGAATTTAGACGTTCAAGTTCAACATGTTGGTGCTTTTTCCTTCTTGTCCTGGCTTTAATATATCTTCGAAGTCTGGCACACAGGTGTTGGTCTTTGACACCAAGTGCACTGGTTATCATAAAACCACAAGCGATGCCAATTCCACTTCCAAATGCAGTTCCCCAGAGGGGCACACTTGCAACCAATGTGGCATCAAATATCTGGGTTAGAATTTGGCTGTAGAGACTATTTATTGCCACGGTGGTGATTACAAATCCTCCAATTGCAAAGAAGGTAGCAATGAAGAAGTACCAAGTCCGGAAGAATATAAGAATCACCACTGTAATTTCCAAGCAAATTCCAGAGAACATTACAATAACTCCTTTACAACTTGTATGGATAAATAAATCTTATAACAGACAGACAACGGGAAGATGGACGGGAATTACTTGGACCAGAAAGATGAGCCCCCAGCAGGTAAACAGACCAATGACATCATGAGCAGTGCTGCCAACAACGTGGTAATCATGTTATCAAAGGCAGGGAGATCGATGTTTCTAAAAATCCTTAGATTAGCCACATGTGCAGTAAGCATCTGCGTACTTGGTACACCGGCCAGATATGAGTATCCTAGTCAATATTAGAAGAGATAACCGGATTGCACGAGAATTAGTACAGTATAGGTAACATTCCAAGTGCAAATCCAAATAAAGTATATGTCACAATTTGTTTTTCTACACAAAAAACTGATCTGCCATTTTGGAGCCACAGTATATATGTTACATTCAGAATTGGATCAATTACTTCAAGAATAAAGTCAACGATTTCCTGATCTGACAAATTTTCTGCAAGCCCATTAGAAGCTTTCTGGTCATAAGAATGTTTCACCTTGAAAAAGGGATCCAAATTTTCCTGTGGTTGCTACCACAAGATCCAAGTTCATCACAGGTAAATATCTTGCCGATTTCAGGGATACAGCAGAAAGCTGAAATGGCACAGATAGGGAATCAAATGTCACGACATCGCAAACACTTCAGTAAGAACAGTAAGAAGTTTCAGTATTACTGCAATTCAATTCATCCATATTAATGTGATGCGAGGGGAATAAGGAAAACTTGCTATCAGGGTAGATTGGCGCGATAATTTTCTGAGATTCTGCACTGTCACATACTGAATACCAGGTGTCATTTTCAAATGTATGAACACAAAAAGGGTTATTTTGAGTGTTTTGCCAGGTTATTATTTCATTGAACCCATCTTTATTCGCATCAACTATCTAACACACGTTAGTACACAGTCGTATTAAAAATCTATGTACTTGGGCGCTCGATAGGTTAGAAAGGGATAGTCCCAATGTGCTCCAAGTTAGTCCACCATCAGGAGTAACAAATAATTTGGCAATCTGAAGAAGTTGTTCATCGAGTTACTTCCTTTTTTTTTTTTTTTTGTACCTCAATATCACCATAAATAATGGTCGGCAGCGCCTTATCTATCCCAGGTAGAGATTTTACTGTGCCCATCGCCCTGTTGCTAGTAAGATGGAAATGCCACTTGCTAGGAAAAATACCAAGGTGAAGCATGCTGGCTTTTGAAGTCATCAGAGATTAAATTCAGATTGCAAGTGGTATTACTAAGGCTCAACCACCAGAGAGAGTCATTGTAAAGAAGAAGATCCTCTACCCCATCTTCATCAATATCTAGGGTATACTCTAACCACTCCTTAGTAAAAAAAAATACAGAGGGTGCAACACTACCAAAAAGGAAAACATCAATGGTGAACTGACACAGTCTTTCAGACTCACTAAAATTTCCTTTATTGTTTTGAGAACTTAAGCCAGTTAGGGTCTAACAGCGCTATAGTGAATGCAGAAAACACACAAATGAAGTCCGCCCAGAGACAAAAAGAAGGCTTCTTCATAACCATTTCTATCTCGGTCTACAAATACGGTCACTGGTTGGTACATCTCGATGAAATCCCCCGAATTCGTAGCGCCAAGAGATTCCACGCACCCCGGGGTCTCTCCTATAATTCCTCTCTGCAACAGTCAATTCAGTAAACAACGTAGCCAATCAAGCTATCACTGAACAGAATCAACTGGGATTGAGCATACCAAATCGGTGAAACCGTGCCAAAACCAACCCGGCTGGTCCGCGCAGGGGTACCCAATGGGCACGACCCACCACAGCTCCTCAGTCTCCGCCACCAGATTGGACGGAGGACCCACCCACACCCCAGATCCTGAGACTGAGGAGGCCCGCACGAACGACGAAGAGGAGCACACCAAGTTGGTGGCCCACCGCCCGCACAACCCACAGGTGGCAAGGTCGGAGAGTCCCACAAGTGCGATGACGGCAATGCAGTTATAATGCCGTGCCACGCCGAACACCCACATCGTGCTCGTCCTTCCCCGCACTGGCGCAAATTATATTTATTTGATTCCGCTGCCAGTTTTCGCGTAACAACAAAGATTTGATTTGTTGGAAAACCCACGTTGGACTGTGAGAGTTCTGTAATGAGATGGCTGGAGGAATTTTGACCAAAGAAAATGGACCTATAGTTGGGTGTAGCCTCTCTTTCTCTTGGGTGAAGAACTTGAAACTAGTACCACAAAGAATGCAGGTATTGTCAAAGCAGCACCAACAACGGAGCCTATCCACGCTTTCTCTGTTGGTTCGTTTTGTAAGTAACATGAGTGTGGAGAAAGTGGGAACTACCTGGACCCCAGCTAAAGCCACTTTCTGAACCGCGGAATGATGTGCAAGGCCCAATGGAGATAACGCAGGCGGTGGTCTGATTGTAGTACCATGGTCTACGGATGAAGTAAAGAGACCCAAGAAGGGACAATATACACGCCACCGCTGCAAATGCAACAGCACAACCCCTTTTTGAGGCTATTTAGGAGGTTTTCTTTTTAACGAAGCAAAATGAAGGCTTAAAGAAATCATACTTGAATGCTTTAGAATGCTTGCTTCTCACACACACAGAAAAAGCCAGTATAACAGCAAAGAGAACAGTTAAAAAGCTGAAGCCGCACCCAGCACCCAACAACGAATATACAATACGGTATAATTCAAGCAGGGCGTCGTCTGTTTTGCTCACACTGTTCCACGTTTCGTATTCAGTGACTGTATCAAATACGAAATACATTAGTCTCATCTGAAACAGAAAAATCGGTGGAACTTAACGCACAAGCTGACAGTGTCAATCGATACCACTCTGAATCTGGCAACATGCACAGGATACAACATACTTTTGATGTTGGAAAAAAAAAAAAAACATAAAAGATCAAAATGTAGCAACACGCACTTATCGAACCAGAGTACAATGTTATTGTTAAAATGAGCACCAACAAAAGACGACGGAAACCCATGGCGATAACCACCCTTTGATTTGATACGATGAAAACGCTTTTTTCCGCTAAAGCAATCAACATCTGTTATTCGTAGTGGATTAATGATACACAAGGGACTGGCGCAAGGGGCACATGTTGTCGGCCTCATGTAAGGCAGCGAGAACAGTACTGAGATCTCCTCCAGTGGCAGTCACTGAACCCTCAAAAGTCTGAGCCGCAATAGATAGCAGATTGCATGCAAAGGCACAGTCAATCCTGGCCTGTGTCCAGGTGTCCTCACACAATAGCGGCGCTAGCAAACACTCGGCCTGATGAGCAATACCACCGCAGTTCGAAGTGCTGGAATCCTTGACAAGAATCCGGGCGGCAGTGGCACACAGCCACGCAGTAACTACAATGTGAGCGGGCCTCAAAGAGGCCATATAGAACTGTCCAAGTGCAAACACCCGCGGGAAGAATTTCGCCCACTTTCCCCTGCTTGCGCTACAACTGTTCGCACCTGTTCCACTGCAACACCCGTAACTTTCCGCGCCATCCGCACCGTCAGTGTCAGCTTCACCCACAGCCAAATGTATGTTTACCCACTCCCCAGGCTCAAAAGTGTCCCTCGGCTCATGCTCAGAGAAGAAGAACTTATCAGGAGTCACGCCGTCGACGGCAGCCGAGCCCACGACCACGTAGGCCTGGCCCCGCACCAGCCTGATTTCATTCGCATAGCCTGTTGCAGTGTACGACATCACGCTCGCCAGCACGGCTGCGGCGTGGGGGGCGTCGCGACACATCCGGCGTAGGGTGCGAGACGGCGAACTCGACAATGATCGAGCTAGGAAGGCTAGCAGGGTCTCTTCTGAGACGTGAGTAGGGAAGGCGAAAGAGAACCGCGGAGGTGGCAGCAACGCCATAGCCGTCTGCCCACCAGCAACTCTTGATTTTTACTTCTCCGAAATAGTGTGTTGACAAGGACGTGCACAAGGCTGTGAGTGTTCCAGCGGGCTGTTGATGCCTGTTATGGAAAGGCAATGTAAAACCTTGGTCCGCCAATTGTGATAGTGCCTGTATGCGCTGAGAGAACTGAAAATTTCTTATATCTTGAGAAAAGGGGAGGTTTTTTTTTTGGCACATAAACAGAACACATGTTTCAGTTTGTGCTGAGGCCACAAGCAAGACCAGTGATTGGGTCTCGGAGGACGCAGTTGGGTTGTAGGACTACACGGCCATCGGTCCAGCCATCCTGCATCCTGAGGTCTTCAATCACTCTCTTTGTTCCCCAGTAAGGGTGTTCAACTTTCTCACCTGTTGTTTGTGGTCAGTTAGGAAAGGATACCACATGTACATACCCTTGAAATTGTGCCCAAGCGTTACACACTCCACTCCATCTATTGTTAGGATGTGCTTTTCATTAAGGATGAAGCTATAGACTGACTCGCAGTGCTGAAGTGTAGGCTTCCCCATCTCACATGGGAACATCCACTTCTCCCCCATGCGAATTGGGTGCCAGGGTGTCACAAGGAGTCCATCTGCGAACTGCACCAGCCACTCCTTCGCATTTGCACAAGTTGTCTGCACAACACATTCTACTCTTGCACCTCCCAGTACAATATCACCTGCCTTTATTTCGCTCACACGTTTGGTTTCATTGTTGCTCATCGCCACGTGACACTTTCCAGCAAAGCAAGGATTGTAGGAACTATTGAAGGAGGCCATGTTGACTGAGGCCACTGTGGGAGGGGGCATTCCATATGCAGCATAGTCAAATGGATCGTGTGGAACTGGGGCAGGAAGTTTGCAGAATATGTCGTCGGCGGTATCACGAATAGAGGAAAAGAGGGCACTTCCATAAAGTTGAACCCCGGGATCCTTAAAGATAGTTAGATTGGTATACAAAAAAAAGGAAAACTTTAAAGTTGTTGCACTGTTCGAATATGTGAGCCCTCATTAAAGATGGGAGGTAGTGCACTCCCCATTTGGCAAACCAGTCTGCCCTATTCTCTTCAGTGACTATGTTAACACTAGTTGGAAGGATACCTTGAAACTGCTTCAGTAACTTGGCCACTGGCATCTTGTAATAGTGCAGCAACACATTCCTCGCTGATTGCAGGAGAATGTGTTAGGGTATCAACAAGATGTTGGACTTCTCCAATAGAAGAGGGGGAATAAGTGCGTCTCTGCAGTATTTGACTGACAGTGTCAATGAATAAAGTTCTACATCGTTGCGCTTCAATTTCGGGAATTGGTTCAACTGCGGCAGCACTTTCCAGAGAAACTTTTGTTTCTGGATAGGTGGGTGGACTTCCTGCATCCCTATAGGATAGCGTTGCGCGGAGGCACGGCGCTGTAGAAGGTACACTTCCTAAATTGAAGCAGATATGCTTTGGTTGCGCCCCTTGAAGTGCGCCTATATCTACGGACACCCCATGTGGGGTCTGAACTGAGGGTAGACCACCGCACAGGTTAATGGTAGCTCCTCCTAAAGGCTCGAGTGTGAGTTTGGCTGGAGTCGAGATCTGTGTAAGAATATTGGCTAGCGTATGCACAAATACAGTCCCAACAAATCTATGCAATTCATTAGTGCCTTGCGATTAATTTAAAGATAACTCACGAACAGTCGGGTATAAAGGCGTAAATGCCGTTTCCTATAGTGGCAAAATCATATAAGAGTTTACTATCCAGATTGTATCTGGTAAACGAACGTCAGTTTTGAAGTTGTTAAAATATATATCATACCCGAAACCAAAAGAGTTTATGGTGCAATTGAGCCCATTTTTAATACGATACTCCTCCAGAGCAGGCTTTGGGTCAGAGTCTGGCTGTCCATCAGTAAGTATCACAACTGCAGAGGTTCTCCTTTCTCCAGTGGTTTGGGGTTGAGTTTTGAGCACGTCCAAACCTCTTCAACTATATTAATGGCGTAGTAATGTGAGCAGGGGTAACCTTAATATGCCATCAGTTAAGTTGGTTCCGCCACCACTGTCCATTTTTTGTAAGAGAGCCTTGGGTACCATCACCACATATCCAAATATAAATTAGAGATGTTACCATAGCTCTTTCTTGCCCAACGGTGTTCATTCTCGTGAGGGGCATAACCACATCAGCACTGCTACTGAATGGAACCAACGCAATACGGTCTTGATTACCAAGAGTATGTACTATGGTATTCACGGCATGCTTTACAACATCTGTACTTACGTTACATTGCAAGTGGAGGAGGAATGGAATAAGGGACAATGCCTAAAATAGTTAAGCCAGTCGACTCCACTTCTCCAGCAGCAGCCTTGTAACTGGCATTGATCCCCATTGAACCAGAAACATCAATTACACTAGTAACAGAATCCATTGTCATTTTTTTATTAAAGAAAAATGAGAACACCAGCAGCGTACCACACAAGATCTACAGGTGTCCTTGCTGTTTGCTCGGGCGGCTGTACTGTTACCACTCCAAAACCACTGTTGTCTACATTCACCGTAACACCAACAACCCTCTCCACCGCCGACGTCGTATGGGCAGACATTTCTTTTTATTTTTATTTCCGACAAAGCAAGGACTCGGTTACCAAATTATTGTTTCGGGATTTGTTAATTAATGGCGGACACTGGCGGTGAGCAAAGGAGGGCGGCGGTTAATGGTGTCATGGTGTCCTTGTGCGTGGTCACACCCCCGAATGACGCGCACTCGTTTGTTTCCGTTCGCGAAAGAGACGGCTGGTATTTGCCTGCTGGCAGGTTTGTTTTTACACTGCCATTACCAAAAGACTCAATGGGGAGGAGGTCGTTGATTCTAACGAGGGCGGGTTTAGAGTGGACTATGGGGAGACTTTTCCGACTGGGGCTGTGAGAGAAACGCTTGAGGAGGCAGGAATACCAGTCAACTTGGAAGGAATATTGAGAATCCAGGTAATTAGTTGTCATTCCTTCATTCAGATTGTGGGAATTAATTCACTATCTTTTTGATGTGTGCAGCACTCTTTTGTTGGATTCCACCGTTTCCGAGTAATATTTCTTGCACATCCAGCAGACAATACACCTCTTAAAACAGTACCAGACGAGGAGACTCTCGAGGCTCGATGGTAACTTTTTTTGGCGAGGAACAAAGTAACTTTTCTTATGCAGGGTAACTACTGAGGAACTAGCCACCAAACGGCTTCGGAGTATGGAAGTACTAAAAATTTTCAAGTGGGTGGAGCGCGGACCTCCGGTTTATCCATTGAGTCTTTTTTGGGGACAAGATATGGACTTGGTAGATCATGAAAAGGTCGTGTGCAAAATTACTTTCTGTGTATCTCTTCTTTTCACTTGTCAGGATCGCATCCTTATCATCTCTGGTAGGCATAATTACTATGTGAATCTTTTCTAAGTTGGAACAGAAGGAGATGGGGCTTGTAACGTACCGCATGGAATAATGCAACCGTCTTGTTTTATACTTGACTACGCCACTCAATTAATGAAGTCCTGGTCATCCACAAGCAGTCTCTCTGGAGTTGTACAGGTCCGGCACTTCCCTCCACGAGTGAAATCAGATATTGCTGTTGTTGAGTTCATACTCACCTGCACCACACCGGAAGTCAATGGGGCACCCCCAACAATCACAGTCAGTGGGTGCACTACCTCATGGGCAGCTCTCCCACAGCTAGAACACACTACGGGAGCACCCGCCCATATCATATCCCTTGCCTCTGGCCTGTTATCTAGGCAGATTACAGTCTGCCCTATTTCCACCATAACTGAAGAAGCCTCTGCTTATTGATACAAGCACAGTCACCAACATATACTAAAAACAAAGCATCAGTGGAGTTTCAAAAGAAACTCAAGACTTTTTATTCTTTGCATTTATGTACAAAACGGGGCAGAGAGGGCACTCAACAACACCGAGTAAAATTCCAGTACCAATCAAAACTCAGATACATAATTCTACAAACGAGCCACACTGCCATTATGACTTCTGAGATCTAGTAGGACCTCTCTGGCCCGAGCGATTGTGAAGTCGTCGGGGTTTTGGTTTAGGTATTCGTCCATGGCATCGGCCACGTCCCCTGGCGTCGCTGCCTTGCTGCCTTTCTTGTTTGTTTGTTGGAGCAACTTGTCAATGTGAGTGTAATCCTCCATTCGCTTTTTGACCTCGGGTTTTAATCTGTTGTTGGGTGGCGATTGGTAGAGGAGCATTGTGAGTGGGAGGATGCGATAAAGATAAGAATTGTTTCTTACTGTTCTGAGTATCCAAAGAATTCATGCACGCGAACAGGTTCTTTGAATCCTCTTACCTATGTCAGGAATGAACACCGAATAACAATGACACAAACCAATCTCTAAGGGAGTTGGGAAACACTAACCTTGATGTGGCCTAGGGCCCTCCAGGCAAAGCTGGAGTCTTTGCATGCATCTCTGATACTATCTGATACCAGTACGGAAGTGAGCAACTCTTTGTTCAGGGGTTCCAGTCTACTAGCCAAGTTTACTGTATTTCCTAGCACTGTGTAGTTGAGCCTCTGACTGGATCTGTGAATGGCATTACTGAAATTGTGCATAATGTATTTGTGCCATACCCAACATTACCGGCTCTAACTTCCCCTGCATGCAACTACTTGCCATTAACTTGGAGAAACCAGTGAGACAACATACCCCAATTCGAATTCGCATTGAAGGCTTTGATTTCAAAATAAAAATTGCATTCAATCTTGCCAATTCTGCTTGTATCTCAGCTACTGCCTTGCACGCATTCATTTCGGAGTTAGGGTCTGCAACAGGACATCCCCATAAGGCCTTTTCATATTTTACTTACACGTTAACGTAAGACCAACTGGATACCATAATTGCATCTCCAATGTACTGTAAAGGAATTACATAATGGAACCACTTGATTGTAAGGTGCACACCTTATCAATGCAACCATTGTTCTTCGTGATTATTGTCGAAAATGACTCAAACATGACAGAGAGAATTTCAATAATCTCTTGAGCACCATATTGCTCCATACTTTGAGTCTGATACTGTAAGAAAAATCCAAGTCTCGGGAAAGCTTACAAAATCCACCACATCAAGAAACATAACAGTGCAGTGCATTGCTGTGACTCCAACAACTGGTCTCATGTGGTTTTTGCATAGATACCTTTCAAATAAATGAATGATTGCTCTCGTATTGAACGATACTCTACCTGACAACTTGCGTTGGAACATATCTGAGAAAGAAAATTAGACTCAGCAGACGACAATAAACGAACATACTGACTAAACGAGTCCAATGCAGACTGCATAATCGTCACTTCTGAGTTGAGCTAGAATAATTCAGCACGTTGAAGAGTGAGAATACGTGATACCGAATCAATTTCTTTCAAAACACTCCTTTTTAAATCTGAAGTGCTCATACTCCTGTAAGAAGTCAAAATCTATTCCCCTACTAGCAAAAGAGAGAATACTTGGATAAATGTCCACTGGATACTTTCTGGAGCTTACTTATTACATCATCAAGTGCCCGAGCTAATACAAGCGCAAGTGTGAGACTGACTATAACGGATAGAAGTCCAATGAATATTTCAACAGCAAGAACCACCCACAAAGAGAAGTAAGCATGATCGACTGACTTGGTTTGCTCTTCTTGAATGTCTTGCATAAAATCCTTTTTTTCTGGATTAGTTCACATTATTACTTTGTCAAAATACAATTTCTGGAGTGATGAGATAGAGCCACAAAACAAGTCCGCCTTTTGCTTTAATTGGTACCACATCAACATAAGACGTTCCGCCATCCTGCAAGATAGTGAAATGCTGTTCTGCGGGTTCATGACCCGTGAGGTTCAACCACTGAAGAGACCATTACCTACGTTTAATCTACGAAATGAGATAAACCTTCAGCGCAGCCTCAACTATCGTTGTATTCGAACAATTTGTGGCATATACATCTCCTCCCGCGGGGGTGAGGATTGGAATTCCTCTTGTCGCGGCAATGACTTTGAGAGTCATATCCTCGGCCAAAAAGGCCAATCCATTCTGAGTGAGGTTGAAGTTGGAGAAGAAGTTCTGCAAGAACGCCATTGTGTATGTAATTTGGACTACGACAGGGACAGAGAACTTAGGTCTAATAGTGTATGCCATCACACGCCCCTCTGACGGATTTGCAGATTTATATACAGATGTCCAGGAGCCATTCCACGCCTTGAGTCCTATTTTCCTGAGACCAAATTAGTACACGATATTGGACCAAAGAGCTTACCACCAGCCCCTTATTGTAAGATTATAGTTGGTTATATCTCCGCCTCTTGGGTTCGTAGTTGGTGTATCTCCATCCAGCCAAAAATATGTCACATTGGTGTCAACCGTACTGTCATGATAACACCAATATGTCTGCTGATCGCAATAGAGATGATTTCCATTAGAATTCTCCCATGCGGCCATCTGGGAGACGTTAAAGCAATTCGCACTCCAAAATCTAGTTACCAGATTGCTTATTGAAGAAAATTGCTTGGCCAGTCCTCTGTAATACAATTGGAATTCACTGCTGTCATTGTGCAGTGGTACAGTGGATGTGTAAGCCGCCTCTGGAACCGCTACCTTCAAGGCATCGGCTACCATTGGAGGAATGTTCATTTGTGCGGAAATACTCTCGACACTCTTGTCTACAAGCAAGTTTCTATATACGTCCATTTCCTAAGCACACAGTGAGAGGTTGACAAAATACTGAGAGGAAGATACTTTTGATAAGCTCCCCGTACAAGTGGCAGTGAGGCCCTTCAATGATGTGACCCACAATGTAGTCATTGGTGCCAAACAGGCCATTACAATAGTGACTACAACAACCACGGCCGCGAGTGGCACAATAAGTCTCAATGAAAAAATGCCAGCCATCCTGCCAAGAAAATGAGCAGACAAACCAACCAGTAAAACAACACTCCTACCTCTTTTCATTTAGCAGGCCGTGGGCCTCTATTGGCTTCCCAATAGCATAAAGCTGAACATTGCTACCACCAAAGGATGCAGCTGTCTCGTCCACTGACTCGTCATCGCCCACTTTGTTGCTGTGCAAAACCGCCTTCATTGTTCTGTTTCCTGGTTCTTTCTTTTTTTTTGTGTTTTTACCGTCTTGTAACCCCTGCTGCGTTTTTCTGCCTTGGCATGTTTGGAGAAAACGCTTAGTACCGAACAAGGAAAAGATTACGCTGGACTAGCTCACAGTGGGAGTGAACTGAAAGGTCACCGAATTTACGTGGATTAGCTGATGCCGGGACTTCCTTCTTTGATCACAGAGACGCATAACAATGGTAAAATAGGGGAATGGTTGATGTTCCTACAACCAGGATTGGGTCATAAAAAAGATAATCAAGAGACCGGAACCCTGTTTTTGGGAGAAAAAAGAAAACGTTGAACCGATGTTTTGTTTGTGTCCTTGAGTGCGTTCACGCAAAATTACACAAAAGACCACAGACAATCATTTAGGGACATTGGTCTAATATACAAGGCTAGGATGTACAAACATCGTCAGTGCCTTTTACCATGCTGTGCGAGCGTTATGGGGAAAGAAACCCAGTCAAATTTGTAGGAAGTAGAAGTAGAAGTACCTCTTGGTCTGGATCAAACATGGCTGGGTCAAGGGCGGGACGAAGAGTAGAAATGTGCGGAATTCTTAGTGAAGACCGGCCCTTGGGCTTGGACAGAGCATCGTCATCCTGCGAAGTCTGTGCGGTGTCGGATCCATGTTAAGTTGTCAAGTGGTATACCTTTTTAAAGGAAATCGTTTCACTGCGACGTGGTCTAGGTTGTGGCTATTGAGAATGAGAAGGAAAGCGGCAATTTCCGTGGATACCTCAGGTTGGCGCGGTCCTCTGTCAGAAAGGCATGGAGTATCTACGATTTTCTTACTGCCTCCTTCCGCTAAAGATGGCCTATTTGGGTTAACAGATTAAACCAACGATAACACCAATGGGCACAACGTACCTGGTTTTCAGAAATAGCCAGAGGCCATTTACAATAGATTGCTTGTATTCACTATCGAGTTGGGATTCAGCTCCTTCCTTGGGTTTACGTCGGACATTGAAAACAGGAATAAGAGGCAGAGGACCAAAGAGAGCGGGTATTTTGGCTAGGAAAAAATGAGGGAAGTAAATGATAAAATTTGAACTCACTGGGGGGTGAGGGTGCAGGAACTTCTGGTGGCAGTAATAATTCATTGGACTTCGTGCTGTTACAAGAAAAAAAATCGTATCTGAAAGAGTACTTGAAAGCTATCAACTGAAGGATAATGCCACTGAGATATCTTAAGTGATTTGTTGATATAATATGGGCAATTGACTGATGGATCGAATCTTTGTTCCCAGCCACTTGGCATAGAAGGGTTCTGTCGCGTATTTTTATTCAGTTATTTACCGGATTATTTTCGTTTTTAATAAGAGATCGGAGTGGAAACCTCTACGGGAAGAGGAGGAGGGGGAACATCAATCTTGTCAGTGTCTTGAGGGGGTGGAACATCAATCGGAATGTCAATTGGTGCCTCAATGGGGATATCAACTGGCAATTCTATTCGATCAAATGGAGGTGGAGGTGGGGAAGAGAGTGGAAGTTGTGGAGGTGGTGGTATAAACTGTAACAGTTCCATCACGTCATCACAAGGTGGAGGAACATCAACCATCGTCTCCAGTGGTGGGGGTAACACAGGTGGAGGTTGCGAATCGCCTTCCAAAGAAGGAGGCGGAAGCAGAAGTTCACGCTCCATTTTTTCAATAACTTCAGCTGGAGCAATCAAAGGTGGAGGTATAAGAGGACTAGTTGGGTTTGATCTCACTTGAAACTCTTCTGTTGGCACCGGTGAGGGTGTTGCAGACAGAGAGGTACGAAGTGAAAGTTGGGGCGAAATTTGCGGTGGAGGAATGTTATCAGAGATTGTGAATGAAGAAGGGGGAAAGTCCATTGACTCCCGTCTCCGCCTTCTTCTTCTCTTACTTTCCTCAATGCCAATACTTCTCTCAGCAGCAGACTCGAATTCCTGGCTGTTATTTGGCACAAACACCACCTCACTGCTGCCCAGCCGAAAAGATGAAGGAATGTGGTCGCGCAGGCTCACAGAAGACGACGACTTCTTGAACATCCGAGAAGCCGACGGCAAAGGCGGCGAGGCCGGAGGCGACGACGCCGAAAGGTACGCAGACGAGCATCCCCCGGCGTGCGACGACGAGTGGTGTGACGACGAGTGGTGGTGGTGGTGCCCCGAGTCGTTCGACTTGTTCTTCTTGTGGTGCCCGACTTCGCCTGATGGCGAGCCGTCGCCGGGGATCGGCGACGACGACGGCGACGGCAGGGGAACCGAAGAGGTGGCGGTCGAGGACCGGACCGCGCTGGGCGGCAGGATGGCGCCGGTGGCGGTGGCGGAAAGCGCAATTGTGGGTGCGCCGCTGCAGGACGACAGGGAGGACGACGCCGACGGGGAGGAGCAACCGACGCCGACGCCTGGGTTGAATGGGTCACTCAAATCTACCGACGATGTCAGGTGGTTGACGCTGGCCGTGTGGTGGTGGTGCCTGTGTGTGGTGGCGGAGGAGGAGGAGGATGAAGAGGACTGCTTGTTGGAGTTGGTGCTGGGGGAAGAGGACGACGCGGTGGCAATGAGGGACTGCGAGGGCAGATTGACGTCCGCGGCGGACTTGCGGCGGTGCAGCTTGGGGCCCTCTGCGCCTTGTGGCTGCTGCTGTTGCCGGTGTTGTCTGTGGCTCGTGGACTTATCTACCGACGGCACCGTGGTGGCAGTTGGGGCGACGCTGGGTTCGTTGGAAGTGCCGCTGTCCCCTGGCGCACCACCATCACTCATTTTTTTTTTGTTTTTCTCTTTTTCTCGTATCTACACAGTTCGTTTAAGTGTCGGCGATGCAGCAAATGCCGGCGAAACTCGTTGTTCGGGCGTCGAACTCGACCCGGCACTCATCGTAGTTGCCCGCGTGCTTGTACCCGTTGGTCTGCTGAGAGTCGCTGAACCTGAACAGCCAGCGTTCCTTGCCACCCCACGTGTAGCCGCTCCAGCCTCCTTGGCCGCCGTACACGCACACTCCGCTGGTGTTGCCGTTGTTCTTGAAGATTGCCACGGCCTCAGCGGTTGATGCCCAGTGGTACCCTGGTGGGCAGTCATACACACGGTCCTTGTCCCAGTTGTTGTCCTTGGACACTGCGTACCTCACCCTCTTGTCGTACGTGCTCTGCCTGAACCCCCCGCACCCATCCGACGTGTCCATCCACGACAAGTCCCTGGGGATCTCAACCCGCGCCGACAGCGTGAACCCCGGCGCCGTCGATCCTCCCTCCATCATCCCACATGCCACGACCACTTGCACCCCAACCGTCGCCTCGCCGCACCACCCAAATGGCCCGCACTCAATCGCGTAGCTGCTGCTCCCATCATTGGCCCTCGGCAGCACCCGGGCATTTACGGGATGGTTGGCAATTGTACAAGTGGCGGTGACTTGGACTTCAGAAGCATCCAGTACTTCCGGCAGCACAGGCAACCCGTCGTAGTCCAGTAATTGAAGTGTCGCAGTAGCTTTGGTGCTTGTTCCAGCTTGGGCAACCAGAGTTGACCTGCCCACAGAGATCAGCGGCCACACGGTGATGCTCAGCGGGCTGCCTGTCACATGTCCATCAGTGAGCTCCGCTTGTATCTCCAATTTGCCTGCTTTGAAATTCCGTGTAGTGGGGGGGTCTGTGATGCCAACTGCGATGTTGATGGACCCTGGCCTCTTGCCTGGTGACAAATGAGTAGTCAGAGCTATTCTCTCACCGTCCTTAGTGAGGACTGACGCGGAAACTGTTGGAGTCACATCCCCGTGCTCATATGGGCCTCCATCGGCATCCACTAGAGAAATTTCCGCGCAATGCTGAGACCGGGACGTTGCAGCGTTGTTGACAAAGAAGCTAGTAGGATAGTGTATTTCCTTGCAAAGAGCTGTGAGTTTGCTGTGGCTCGCTGAGGCCCTTGCATGTGCACGGAATTCCAACTGCTGGCTTTGGTTTTTACCAAACCTAATGGAGAGGCGGTGTAGTCCAGACTCGGTGGGTGTGACGGAGATAAGGAATGAAGCTGGTGACTTTAGTGGTGCTGATGAAGAAGCTGAGGTGGCTGTTTCTTGTGACGCTGGTCCAGGGTCACTTGCTTTCCTTTTCACATCTTTTTTTCAGTGAGATTTAGTGAGAGACAATGTCAACTAACCGAGGTTGCAGGAAGAGGGACTGACAGTGACTATTGGATCAACAGGGGAACATGGGTTGCCAAGGTTATCATGTGGAATGAGTGAAATGGTACTAGTGACTCCGATTCGGAACAAGTTTTCGGTTCCTAGCAGTTTGCACTTTTCAAGACAAACTCCTGATGAAACTACGCCATCACATTTGATGCAATCCTGTGCCGTATGCCCTTTCAAGTATTGTACTTCACCCTTTCCAGAATCGTTAGGTGATGCTGCAGCAGTAGGTTTTTGATCTCTTTGCGCACTTGCTGCAGAAGAGGAGCGCATATTCCCAAAGAAGCTGATCTCAGGGTCAACAACTGGAGCCATGGATGCAAGGGGAAATTGAAGAAGAGTCTTAGCACATGACTTGATTTTAGTTTGGGCAAGGAGGACTTCAACTGGACTCCATTCCTCTAATGTGTCAGCTACCTTTGCCTCTTGGAGCATTTGTGTTCTAACCTTTCGTGGGGTGAGTTGGTGAGCTTACATTTGACAATTAGAACCATGGAGATTTGTTCTTTTTGAGAAACCAGCATTGCAACTTTTTGGCTTGAAATTTCCTCAACCTCCTTGTTCAGGTCCAGATGGCGATTTTTCACCGCTTCATACAACATGTTTATGTGCGCATCAATATCCTTCTTTGTTTTCTTAGCATTTTCATCTACAAGAGACAATGTCCTGTCAAGTGTGGAAATTCCTGAACAAGAAAATTAACAAAGTCAACAAATTAAGACGAAATAACCATTGTCAATTTCAGGGAGCCGGATCTTTATATCTTTGGTGAGTGTGCCAATTTCTCCCAGGCTATTTTTAACTGCATCTTCAGCAGGCATAGGTTGTGTGCAGGAACGATGTGAGAGAATGGCACAGTCTCTGCATATTACCTAAGAACTAGGTTACGACATGTAAAAATTGGCTCTCCAGTGTGATAAGTGTTACCTTTTTGCAGCCGCACAGGAATGTCAGTTCCTGCTGTGGATGGATCTCGCAAAAAATTGGTTTCCTTGGTTTTATCCTTATATCTGGACGAGGTGTATTTCCTGCCGGAACAGTGACATGTCCCTATACCAGATACAACAATAATTAAGAAGAGTAGCCCAGTTACTGATAGTGGGGCAAAGTACCTCCATTATCTCGTCATGGAATGCCTTGTGGTCCTGGCACATCAATTTACCACACTGTTGACACCATATCACCCCAGGAGTCTGTCTATTTTTGGACTTGCAGTAGTGACAAAGTGGCTGTGCAGTTTCCACGGCACTCAACACACGGAAGTCAATCAAGAATCCCCCGATACCTAGTGGTCATTCATCACGCGTTAGAGAAATATTCTCCCACAACCACCAATCCCATAATACCAACAGCACAGCACAAATGCATACCGCGATGTGGGATGGGCGTCCCAGTGCCACACACAGGGCACGTAACACGAACCCTCTCCTTCTCCTGCGCCCCATCACCGCTGCCTCCCTGTGTCTGCCCCAGTTGACCCTGCAGTTGCGCACCGTTGACCGCTGTTGTTGTGGTGGTGCACCCTGGGCCACCACCCCCGCTGGTCGCAGGGCGCAGTGCCCGGTCGACAAGGCGCTGCACGCACCCGGTGCAAAATGAGTGAAGGCAGTCGAGAGACCGCGGGAGGCCGTCGTCTACCCATGCCTGCTCAGGTGCCCCCGAAGTGGTGGGGGTGTCGTCGTCTGGGGCCCCTCCGTGGGCCACCAACTTGGCTGTTGACGCAGCGAACCTCTCGTGGCACAGGTCGCAGCTGGGCGAGGCGTAGTCGCTCATCGTTTTGGGATGGTTTTTTTGTACAAACGGTTTGGTTTTCTTTTTGTTTTGGTTTTAGACCCAACTTGGGAGATACAGGCGATGAGTTTCTATTAAGCTCGATGTGAGTGTAGTAGGTCAAACCATTATTTGGTTTGGGATATTGATTGGTAACTCAACAGCTAGAGTACAGCAAACTATGTATGTACATTTCGTCTAGGTGATGGGGAAACGGTGGCTAGTCCCATGTTCCAAAGAAGGCTAGGCTCTGGCTCATCAAATTTGCTTCAATGTCCGTGTTGAAGATGTTTGGGTATTCACATGCGTTCCGTATGTACTTAAAATACATGTCGATAGCCTTCTGTGCAGCGCTCACGTTGTTGAAGGAGGAAAGCAATAGCTTCAATCTGTAGCCGGTATTGCACGAAGGTTGAAACGACGATTGAGGGTGAGGAACCCCCACAATGGAGAAATTTATCCGCCCGGGAATTGGATATGCCTTGGCGCCATGCGCTAGCATTGTATAGCACATTTGGTCAGTGAAGTCAGGTGAAAGCAAAACCAGCCGTACATTAATTGTTAGACCTGCACCTTTTTAGTTTTAAATGTTGAGGATGGGCTGGCGAACCAAATGCGAAGTAATGAGTGTCTATTGGAACAGTCCGGCACAAGGCCGAACTTGGTGGGGATGTACTCTGCGTTGTAGTCAAGCTCTGTGAGGAATTCTGAATTTCTGTGAAATGAAGGGTTTGATTTGTATGTTATGTGTCGTTAAAAGTAAGTACGTGTTGATCTCAAAAACTTCGAATGTAGTTGTATTGGCATGCTTTTAACTGTAGCGTCAGGTAATAGTTTAACAGCTATACACAGGGAAGGAACTTGCATATGTATTCTGTGATTTATATCCTTAAGGTAATAACGGGGAAAAAAAAATTAACCTTGAGGAAGTGCAGATATTGAATAAATCGAATTCATATTGTTCAAAAGTTCCCTTAGTTTGTGGCACTCTCTGTCGTGCCACAACCCGGATGGAGCCGGCGATTTTACCTTTGCAATGGTAATTCTGACATTTTACCTCTATTTGTTGTGAGTTGAACACAACTGAAAGATAAACAGCCAACCTTCCAACGAGATAGAACTGAGACATGCAGCACGAAGTGCTGAACTGTAAATCTTCTCCGTAGAAATATCATGTGTGGCTCTCCACCCTTGCTCTACGCACAACGTCATCTAAAACTCTCCATCAGCCAATGAAAACCAGTGGCCATTTAGACAAATGCACAACACGGAATAGCACAATAAAAAACGACTCAAACCAGTAAAGGATTCCTGGGAGTGACAATTGAGCCATGCACACAGAGGGTAGCTACCCCCGAAGGCAAGAATTTGTTGTGGCTGCTGTTGCTTGCATTGCCTTTCATGAGTGAAGGTCCGTTTTATCTCACTCTTCGTTGATTGACGGATTGATACTCGTCGGTAAACCAAAAAGGGGACTTCACCGAAATCAAGATTATTTGTTTGTACTTTCCGCCCTTCCAACTTCCCCAAACAACGGGCGTGTAGAGGAAATGAAGTTGCGATCATCCAGTCCCATTTTCGCAGCGGCAACTCTTGTTGTTGTGCTGATTGTTGCGAATGCGGAGGGGGCAATCAACCCCAACAAATTCCTCAGGGTCCGCAGACTCTGGGGAATAGAGGAGCCAGCAAGCGTGTGTTTTTCGTGCTGCGCTGCGATTTTCCTGGTCGTGTGCTGGTCTTGGTTGCACTTGAGTGGGCACAGGCACCCCCGTGAGTGGGCATTATGGGACTTCTCGCGGTTGGCCTCCTGCTTCCTACTCGTGTGTTTGGGCTCTCAGCTGTGCTCAGTCTTTTTTCACTGGCACGAGACCAGGACAACCGAACTTGGGGACTACCTGGCAGCCTCAGCGTGTTCATCACTCCTGGCCATGCTCACGGTCCTCAGGGTGTTTGATCGATTCTTCTCGTCCCACCGGCGGGCCAGAGCAGTTCTCGTGCTCTGCGTTGCGATTCTGGACCTGAGGTACATATGGTACCAGGTGCGCTTCGACCCGGCCAAGGTGAGACTGGATTATGGGTGGGGGATAATCTACAACGGCGTGTTTGTGGCCATACACGCACCACTGTTCATTTCGTGGAATTGCGTGAGGCTGTTCCGGCACAGGGAAAAAAGGGGACTGCTTGGTGCCTTGTGTGTTGTTGTAATGATGGTGGGAGCATGGTTTGAGGTACATGAGTTCCTACCTTGGAGGAGGATTTTTGATGCTCACTCTATGTGGCATTTTGCCGGGGCTGTGTGGGCTGCTATGTTTGGGTCCTGGCTGGTGTGTGACTTCATGGCATTTGTGGGTGCTTCAGCACCTGCACTTCATAAGGATTAGTGCAGAAGAAGAACGTGTTTCTAAGCCACAAAAGAAAAAGCATTTTCTGAACAAGGGAAAAGAGGGAATGCCAAAACCAGAAATTTTACATTTAATTAATAGTATAATGATGAGCCGATTCAGGAGCCTGCTGCGGGTTGCCTTCTCTCAATGGCTAGTGAAAGGTCAAAGGCCTCCTTTTCTGAGAGACTGTCAAGGTTATTCAGGAATGTTTGTATGGAATCCACTCGAGAAAAGTTGTAGGGTTTCTACAAGCAACAGTGAGAATCAGTTAGAAGCGGCGCGGTATTGTTACTTGTTGGTACTGTTGCATCTCTTGAATGACGCCGGCAACCATCCTGAACTTAGCAAAGTGTACATAAGTATTTTCAATAGTATCTGTGTTGCCTTCCTCTGCTGTGTGTTACAAACACTTACAAAAAATTCCCTCCATACCGATAAAAGTCAGATCGGTAAGGTAGACCCCCAAGTACGGAATGCAAGGGGGGTTGGCACTATGTAAGAACTGCCTTAAGCTTGCAAAACTGGAAGTCGGCGCCGTTATTGACCCCATTTTATCCATAATTTTGGAGGTGTCCTTAACCTGTAGATACAGTTATTTTTTATAGAGTCAAGAATATGTCAAATACAAACCTCAGCCCAAGTGAGCTTTAATCGAGTTATAGCAGAAGAATTTAATCCAGCAGATATTTCAAAGACTGCATTGAAGTTATTTAGCTTCAACAGTTCCTAAGAACTGTTAGGCAATGCTTTGAAACCAGTTTGAGCTACCTCTAAAATTCGAACAAACTTGCGAACAATGTTTGCTCTTTTTCTGAGGTCTGGTTCTTTGACAATTGTTGCTGTTGTCCAGTTACTAACCTGGTTTCAAAACTGACTACGACAGTAAAGGTTTGGCAGAAGTACTGTATTAAACCGATGTATCATTGCTAACAAGTTTGGACTCCGCTTTTCCTTGTCTTTCTTTGACCATGACAGAGATAGTAGCTCCTTTGCTTGTATATTCTAGCAATCTCAGTTGCGAGAGATAGCTTCTCTACATACCACATATAACTCGAATTCCTGCAAAGACATCTGACGAGCAATTTCAATAGGGTCAATTTCCTCAAATGTGGCCCTTGTAGGAACTATTGGTGGGGGAGGATCCGTACTGAACACCCAAGTTCGTTGTAGAATGGCACTTCCCAAGGCCTAAATCGCCTTAATACAACTTATTTTCCCACATGGAAGTACCAATCTTTTGTCTAAGCCAGGTTTAAGAAGTCCCTGAACTTCTTTATTGGCCTCAACAAAACGCTTGTAGGTTTCAAGAAGAGCCGGGTCATCCCAGAAGTCATGCCAGTAATTGTCTGTCCAGCGACGCAAAACGTTGCAAATCCTGCATTCACTCAGCAATTCTATTGCTAACAGGAATACCTGAGCCGGGTTGTCTTTTTTTTGACTGTTCGTTGTTGTGCTGAAACAGATGGGTCATTGGCCTCCTCTGCCGTAGAGGTATTGTCATCAAATCTTTTGATGTATCCTTATTTATTTATTTTGCTTTTATGAAGTTGCATTACATACGCTTTAATTACCATTCCTAATACCGTGTTTGCATCAGTGTAGCTTCGGTATGTCAGAAGAAATATGTCCAGATATTGTGCTTTGTAGCATTAAGGGAAACAAGTAAAAAAGCAGGGTAGTACATTCAACATTCTTGGCAAACAAGCGGGCAACGAGTTTTTCTATTGTTCCACCTTTGATTTCTTTTTCAGTATTATTAGGATTCTTCTTGTCTATTGTAAAGATGATTCCTTCCTCAGACTAGTGGAGCTTTAATGAGCATTTTATGGTTTACTACACACATAGTCTGATGTTGTATTAAGTGCTGCTTCAAGTTGTCCTTGGAGGGTTTTACACATTTTCTAAACTAAGTCACAAACGAAATGGCAGTGAGAAGTCCTACTTGAAGTACTTCCTTTCCTGTTTTCAGTTTAGCAACTTCTTCTGAGAGGCTGAAAAAAGTTTTCTGGAATTAGAAGAAAATTTTAAGCCAGAAAATCAGATATTTAGGAGATACAATTGCTAGCATCTGGTACTGAATGTGATTCCGTTCCATGCGTAAAATACAATTTTCTGCTAACGTATCAAAGGATTCGGTTGAGATCTTCAAGTCATTGAAGTGGAGGAGTGGGTCAAGTCCTACATTCCCAGCAAGGCTAAAATGGGGAATTAGAGGATAAATAGAACACGATAAATACTTTTTCTTTGTGAGTTCAACTTGCTCACGCAACATTTTTAGTTCTCCTCTCAGTCTGATGTTCTCTTGTATTGCAGCTGCTGAGGGTGCTGGGGCTGGTCCTAAAATTTTTTAGTCATTCTGTTTTGTGATATTGGGTAGAAGCAGGGTGCACTGCTCGTCGAAGAATTTTAAAGAGATTTTAAATTACCTCGTCTTGCGATAAATGATCTTTGCCAGGAAGCAGAACTACTACTTATGGGTGCGGGTTCATCAACGTCTTCTATGCTACCGCGCCTCTGGAGTATGTGAGATTGTTTGTGAGAACACTTTTAAGAAATACTAGTGGCATTGACTGTCGAAATTCACGGGTGGGAGTTGTCCCAGTGCTTTTAATTGTTATAGAAGGATCTTAAGGGAAGGCAGATATACCTTGAACTGGGAGGTGGGATAAAGTCAGTTGGAGGTGGAATATCAGGAGGTGGGAGAATGTCTGTTGCATAAAAGAGTTAGAGTCAACAATTTCCTATTGTCGAGTACCCATGTCACATGTGGGAGGGGGTGTAATAGCATTTACAGGGGGGAGGCCATCTGACATGGGCGGGGGTAAGTTATCAGTTACAGGTGGTGGTACATCATTTGCAGGTAGTGGTGGAGGGAGATCATTTGATGGTGGTAAATATTCTACAAAAGGTGGCGGACTGAAGGCTGCTATTTCACCTGGAGGTGGATGTGGTGCCCTGTGCGGAGGTTTGGGTAGAAGAAACACTGGTGATGGAGGGGGTGACATCGGTACTGCCTGGGAAACAATAGTTGGAGATGGAGATGGCTGCGGAGGAGGGATAGCCATGCAGTCATCAACATTATTTGATGGAGGCGGTGGTGGGGGAATCGCATCAGCAGATGTCTCCATCTGCAGTGGTGGTGGCGGTGGCACATCAATCATGGGAGGGGGAGCCACATCAAAAGGCGGTGGTGGGGGTATAATTCCTTCCTGAACAATTGGAGGTGGTATAGAAGCAAAAAAAGGTGGTGATATAGGTGGATTCACATTGCCCTGCTGTGATTGTTGCTGCTGTGAGACTTGAGGAGCATAAGCAATATTAGGAGAAGAAGAAGCAAAGGAGCAACTGGAACTCCCATTATTGCCATTTCCATTCCCATTCCCACACAGAGCAGTGGGAGTGTAGCCCACTGGGCCGCTGGCCTTTCGCGGAAGCAGCAGGGCGGGGAGGGCCGGGGACGGCTTTGGCGAGGAGAGCTTCCTGAGGACCAGCGTGACGCCGCCGTACTCGTCCTCGGCGTTGGAGGTGGTGACCGCGTCGGCCGAGGGGTGCGGGGGCGAGGGCGGCGGCGGGGGAGGGGGAGACACCGAGGGCTTCACGGCCACCACGCTGGGGCTGCCGAGGAGGAGGTCCGCCGACGAGGCCGGGGCGGCCAGGGGCGGCGGGGGCGGCATGAACGCTACGTAGTCGTCCGCCGACGAGGACAGGGAGGACGAGGCCGAGGAGGAGGAGGAGGAGGGGGACGACGCGTAGTCGTCGGTCCCCACGAGCCCGGGGACGGCAACGGGGTACTCCGAGGTGGTGGCGGCGGAGTAGGCTCCCATAATGGAGTAGTCGGCACCCCCGGCGGCGACGGAGGTCGTTGAGCCGTAACCGTCGTCGGTCGTCAGTTGAGCTTCAGTGAACCCCCACTCGTCCTGTTGGCTCATTTTTTGTTTTGTTTCCCGTTGTGTGATTGGTTTGTTGTTTTTTTTTAGACGAAGGTACTTGTGTACCAAAAAAAGGTTTGGCGCATAACAGGAATCTGGCGAGTTGAGACAAAGAGGCAAATGAACTCAGCAGAAGAGTTTGAGGACTGCAAAGTGGTTTTCCATACTAGGAGGCTCGTTTGATAGGTACTCCTTCACGTGCAGTTTCAAGTTTGCTGGGTCATTGTGGGTTTGCACTTGTGCCACAAATTCATTGTGCTCGGCAGCAATCCATTTTCTACTTCTATCCTGGGTTTTATTGTTAGGAATGCAATAGGTCGTGAAAAAAAAAGTATGCCTTCATTTGTCTTGGAGTGGAATGTAAGAAAACGCCAAGTGGTTTGATGAGACTTGGGAATGAAGTTGTTATAGCAGATACAACAACAGGATTTGTGGGGAATCTGTGACAGTCTACCCAGTGCAGTTGCTCAACATGGCTAAAGAAATCAATTACATCACTTTTATGAGCCAGAAGAAAACTGTTACGACTCGCTGTCCGGGAAATGCGCATTGATGGTTCTACAAGGAGAAACAGTAAATGTACGAATACTATCAACGTTAAAAATACCCCAGGTAGGTAGACTCCATCGTCCTTGCTTGTTTTCAACTTCCCAGTCCAAAACAAGACCCGAAGGGTCTGGAATCCCCGTTAATGAATGCATGGTATAACAAGATTCAACCATTTGCACAGACAGTAGCCAGTTCCGCAAGAAGGTGGTTAATAGCCACGGCTCCTTGAATATTGTAAAGATGTTTCACTAACACATTCCGAAGGTTTTACCTTTGCTGAACGCAATTAATTTTACAGGAAGATCATTTCGCGTGGGGAATCCTCCTTCTGAAAGAGAATAAATTTTTGCCACAGACTGAAAGAATTTATACCAGATGTAGAGAACTGAGTACGTGCATCCTCCATCATGGCTTTAAGGTTTACAACAGCAATTCCTGGCATTATCAAGTCGTCGTAGTGGTTGAAGGAGCCATCATACCTTACCGGCCTAGCCCTTGGTCATGAAAAATTGAAAACAAAAGAGTGTGAACCAACTTAACAAGAAACACATTGCACGGAGCAAATTTACTTGCTAGGAGTTCAATCATATTCTCAAAGCAGTACTCCACGTAGTCCCGTGAAGTGTCCCTAACACCAACCGTCTTTAATAACATTTCTCACTTAGTTAATTATCATGCATTAGACTAAGCACGGACATACGATTCTAACATTTCCTCTCTCATACTTTGTACGTCCCCCTAAAGCATTTTGGGTGAACAAGCCAAACATAGTAGTGCATCTCATAACATACAGGAAAGTAAACAACATCGGCAGTAGCATCACAACTGAAACGGCACAGAAGAGGCCTGGGTCGACCAAACACTGCTGAGAAATTCCGCGTGAACATTGCCCACCAACAGCAATTCTTCCAAAAAAAAAAGGAGTGATTTCTGGTAACAAATCATTGTTTTGAAACTTAACTTAAGGGTGGGCCTGGGGGTATGTATGGAGAGAAGGGTGCTAGTGACTCTTGATGCGATTACATGTGGCGGTGAGGTGGGTTTTAAACGTAAATGACTTGCATATAGAAGACATGTCCCTTATTATTCATAGAAATGACCTCATCTCCTGTCTCAACATCCCAAATCTGTGAGTGTACTATTGGTAAAAGCCAAAAAAAACAACAGGGAATCGTTACCTTTATGTTTGCATCTGCACCACCAGAGACAACCTTTGTTTCATCCAGAACTTGAACACAGAGGGCTTCCTCATGTACCATTTTGTGCATCAAGTCACCTGTAGAAAGGTCCCACACGCGAACTCCTTCTCCAGCGCCACTCACAAGCATGTTTCCCCTTACACACAGGGACAACACTCCTTGGGTATGGCCTGAGAAAGTCCGTACACAAGTGAGATTATCAATATCCCACAATCTGAGTGTTGCATCATAGGATCCGGACATCACCAGGTGCTTGTGGGCTGCATAGGAGCTGCAATTAAAAAAAAAAAAAAACACGTGAGTGGATGCCAAAGAAAAAATCTCAGAAACCTCAACGCTTGTAAACAGGTGACCGAGTCAGTGTGACCTTGCATGCGTCCCTTCTTCACGAGATCTCTCCCAGTCACACTCCAGACCTCTATATCTCCATTGCGCAGTCCGCAGAGTACAACATCACATGCTGACATAACGCAAATACAATGGATCCAATCAGCACATGTGACTGGTTCTCTTGGAGGTCGTTCACAGCGCATGTCCCACACAGTAAACGTGCGGTCAGTATGAGCAGTGGCAAGAGTATCGCCACCAACATCAACAGCCCACCTTGGAAGTTATGTTGTTAGATTGTAGGGTTAATATCAACAAGTTTTTACCCAGTTCCAGGTATAGACGGTGTACGAGAAGCATCACGCTTATTGCACTGCCACATGTCCCAGATCTCAATACCTCTCTGTAGTCCACATATAACTTCATTATCGGTAAGCTTGACATGGTAAGCTCCAGGATTAGTGGCAAACATATGCACAACTCTGTTGAATGTAAGGTTTTTTCTTTGACTCCAGGCGAAAATATACCTTGTGTACGACAGATCCCACACGCGTACATACCCTGCAGGGCAGCACGTAGCTAACAACAGTGTGCGTGGTCTCAGAAGGAACACGATTTGGGATAAGACGTCCGCTGGCAATTGAGTGACAAAACCCTTTGCACCAAGGCGCGTGTGCGTCCCCTGCAAAAACGCCAGTGCAGAATCACGCCATTCTTTGCGGTTTTTCTGCAAATTAGTTTAGATTAGGTGAGATTACGGTAGAAGCGACGGAAAGTACCTCTAAATCATCCAAAAACGCCTTTGCCTCAAGTTCAGACACGGATCCCTGCGCTGGAGGACGAGCAGCACCTGTGGTTGTGCTGGACGTAGTTTCGCTCATTTTCTAGATCAAGTCACGTCATGTCATGTAATAAATTCAATAAACCAATAATAACAAAGGATGCGAACCGCTTGTTGAGAGGCCTTGTACGCCTCGATCTGTCGGTTCCCCATCACGATCTCTGAGTAACACCCCCTTTGTTTCCGGTTTTTTTTCTTTTTGTTTTTCTTTTCTGTTTTTCTGATCTCTGGTTTTTGGTTGGTTTGGCATGTCAACGGGCGACAACACTTTGATTCTTTCAAAAGTGACAAGTAACGCCCTGCAGGGCCACATTTCTTTTTCCCAGGATCCAATTTAATAATCTCTCCTTGTCCGCGAAGTTAGCCGTGCGGCCAACTTGTCCCCCAGGAAGAGCTGAGTAAATTTTTGTGTACCACTATGGCGGCGGTGACAGAGTCGCGAGGAAACGTGCCCTTCGCTGTGCTGGTAATTTAATTGGATGCCCTCGTTTTGTTTCTCCTTTTTTCACGCCGCGCAAGGAAGTTCCACTGCCACTGCTGAATGACATCTTCGCATGTATGTACTTCAAACATCCCTTTTATTTTCTCGTGTAAAAGCTGCTTCGCCGATCTCCTTTGCATCAAAGGCACCCAATGCTTCATTAGGTATATTGCACACTCTCCTGTTTCATAGGGAACTTGGTGTTGCCGTTCCGGAGGAGCGATGCGTTGACCCTCTCGATACGTACTATGTATGGAGCTGTCTTTTTTCTTTGCGGTTTATTCATAGCTTCTTGAAGTCGAAGTGTAAAGATGCCGGCATTGACCAAAAAGTCAATACCGAGGTCAATAAGTTTGTCACGTGGGTGAAGTCAACTAGATTGGAAACGTATAAAGTAGTGCCCACCTTCCTTTATAAAACCACAAACCACAAACCATAAACTACACAACCCATGTGTTGACCGTCACCTTTCTACAGGTGTCTGTTAAATTCTTTGACAAGCCTCGAACTGGACTATTTGGCTTCACAAAACCTGGGCCTCAGTTTGAAGATTGGAAATTTGGTTTCAAAGTAACCGATCTAGCTGCTCAATCGCGGCCAAGTATGCTTCTTTTCTAATGTTTGTCAGCCTTATTTCTTTAGTTAGGAAGGAGCAAATAGAAAGAATTTCAAATCAGCTCAAGATTATTATTTGTAGAATTTTAGAGCAAGTTACACACACTGAGCACCTTCCTAAGATTCCTAGTGCAATATCAAAGAATTACGTTTCTGAATTCACCTATCCCTTTGAGGTTGACTGTACAATTCACTAAAATCCTCTCACGATAAAAAAAAAAGGTATCTTTCCCAGGTACCTGGTGAGTCTGGCACACCAGCACCCACCTACTGTAAATTTCCAAATGAGGGGCTTCTGTAATTAATATTCGGTTTCCTCTACAAACTTCGTCCCAAAAAATGGCCACCGATCACCCGTTAGTCGACCCAAGTCCTTGGCCTGCCGATTACTGGGAAATTGTTCACCGTAAAGGTTTTTATTCATCCCGCTCTAACGGTTAGAAACAAGCAAGGTGAATAATGTTTTTCTATTCGACTTTGGCCACAATTAAATTCGGCGTTCGGTGACGCCGTCGTGGATTTCGCTGCTGCCTCGGCGCGATCCTTGATGTCGGTGCCGACGTGATCAACTTGGATTCCATTCTCGCGCATTAGCTTCGCAGCCATCATGTTGATCATCTAAAGTTCTATTTCTATCCATACCGCTTACACGGTGTTTGTGTTAACCGACACGCCGAATGCACAGCAACAGGTTGGTGAAGCTAAATGTGGGAGGGACACTGTTCACCACTTCAGATACAACACTGTCCCGCGGAGGCCCCCATAATTTCCTGACTACACTGGTGGCCAAGTCTGCATCTAGCGACATTTCCGTGGTGCGGGACGACAGTGGGGCGTTGTTCATTGACCGGCCTCCTCGCGTTTTCGCTGTGGTTCTGGACTACCTACGAACCGGCGTTATGCACGTGCCGCCGGGCTTGCCCAGATCTGCAGTTATGGCTGAGCTGTCATTCATGGGAATTGACTGTGAATTCGTGGAGTCGTTCGGCCAGACCCAGGCCCCCGACCCCCCACGGGTTGCGACATCCCCTTCAGATGCCAGTGAAATTTCCTCTTCTAGTTCTGGTTCGACCACTCTTTATGTGGGAAATCTTCCGGCTGAATCAGTATCTGCCGATCTTACTGAGCTTATTTCGACTCTGGAGCTGGGCATCAAGCCGAGGGTACAAACTCCTCCGTCTGGAATCACTCATCCCTTTTAGAAATGTACTGTCCCCGAAACGGCTGATGGTCACAAAAAAAAGTTTGGCTTTGTGGAGTTCGACTCCGTGGAAGATTTAAAGCGAGTCTTAGAGAGGCTTGACTCCGTAGAATCCGTAGAAGTTGAAGGGAGTGTTCTCATCCTCAAGCCTGTTTGTGGATGTGCCATTGAACCTGTACCGCCGCCTTCATCTTCTACTAGTGTGAGAACAGCAGCTACTTCCAGGGGAAAGGGGACCCCTGAAGATACCAAAGTCAATATCGCCGATGCAGATATTGATGATGTAATCAACTATAACCGTGTTCAGTGGAGCAATCTTCATGAGCTCAAGGCATTCTGGTCCCGCAAAGCCCACGCCTTCGTGCAGCTTCACAGCGAGCAGCTCCATCAAGCCATTGTTCTCTGCACCATCAGTGCAACCATCAACAGTTCCGCGATATTCTTCTGTGAATTCCGCAAAGCGAACCCAACTTCCAACCACTGCACCAGCATTGACAAGTGGGAGGTCAATTCTGCCATGTACAGCACCAAGGTGACTGTACTAGTGCCGTGGCACCTGCTCACAAGTGCCATGTTCTCGTTCTTCTTGTCATTTGTAGCGAGGGAGCTGAGTGAGGAGTGTGGGTGTGTGGTCCAAGCTCACTTTTGTGGGACAACAAACAGTGCACACTTGACTGTTAGTCCGTCGCTGGATTCTGAGTCCAGCTCCAGTGACAGGAGCTTGGTCCACCTTCAAAATTGTGCCTTTAACAGCACATGGCGGACGTCGACTACAAAAGAGCCAAATAACAGTTTTTTCCTTTAAGGAATGTGAAGAGAAGTCTGCCAACAAAATGAGAAATCAAATCAACTTTAAAAAAGAATCAATTCCAGACCACAAAGAAAACTCTAAAGTTACAACTTAAGAAGAATTTGCCACCTGCTGAAGAATGGTGAAATCTTTTGACAGGGCTGGATCGCCTAGGAAATGGTTGGCTTTCGTACAAAAATAGTGAATGCCGTACCAATGGCAGTCATTTCAGATTGGAAGTGGGTAGTAAACTGTTTAACAGCCGCAATATTCTCAGAGGATTTGTTTTGATGGTACGCCTTGATTTGTTAGGCTTGCATTGTTCCTTTTTAAAAAGCGCACCTTGAGCAAAGTAACAAACCGGGAGAGCAAAATAGCCTTCCTTATACCAGGATTTTGAAAGAATTCAGTCGAATCAGCACTTCCCATGTCAGGTACCACTTGTAGAGCCAGAGCTTCACTTCAATAAAGTCAGGAGAGGACAAAAAGGGTGGGGGCAACTTGTGCACTTCACCAGCCCTATCGTTGTAGGTGTAACGCAAAAAGATGGGGTCAGTAGCATGTGGAAGGACTCGTAATAATACTAGGCCTCCCATTGTCAATCCCCCTTTCTCCTTAGCACTGGGAAAAACAGTGCCGATTTTCATGAGTGAGCCAGATGCTGGATTCACACTGTCTTGTTCGGAGCCGTATCTAATGTCCTTAGCAAAGGGGCATTCAATCACAAATTTACATTGCCGTCACACGTTGAAATGGGTCCACAGACAGAGACATATCATAGAGGAGGGGGGTCACACTGTAATCAAAGTCTCTGTCCATTCGTTTCCGAAAAGAGGCAACGCTCTTTATGCTCTCATATGAAGCACCTCGAATTTTACTAGTGATGTGCCCAGAGAGAGCGGCATCGAAGTCAAGTCCAACACCTTGCCCACTTAGAAAGGCCAAAAAAGCAGGGTGGAGTACCATGGAAAGTGGAAAAAATTCCTTTATCGGAAAATGCTTTTGCCAGACCAAAGAGGCCTGAAGGGGAAGTCTCTCCTAAAGGAGTAGTGAGACAAGGATGTTTTTGGTTTTTTTACCCTGATTCGGCTGCATATCTGTAAAGAATATAATGCGATATTCGCTGGGGAGTGAGCCCTCTGATTTACAATTATTAGTACCAAGCAGCCAATTGAGTTCTTACCAACTGCTTTTCCAGTATCTTCCCTAAGGGCGTTCTCCATCATCTCACCAGCTACTCGATACCCTACAGATAAATCCGTTCCTCCACCGGCTTCTAATCGATTTATCTGGCAGTATTAATTACACTATTGAGTTAACACTTCCATTTTACCGACGTTTCTAGGCTTGCTTTGTCAATTTCGGACCAGTGTTTAAGTGGCTAAGGAAGAATTGTGTTCTGTTTTTATTTTGAAAATATAATATACCTGAATCACTTGGGCCTCTTCATTAAAGGTAATAATCCCAAATCTTGTGTTTATCTCAGAATGGCATTCAGGAAAGGATTACGAACCTGTCTTCAGGTTTGAGGTGTGAAAGCATTGCAATAAGGGAGTTCTTTGCCACTTCCAGTTTAGTTGGAGCTGAAGCCTCCTCTACAATATTGATTTCCATTGAACCAGACACATCTAAGGGGAGGGAGGAAACTTAATCGGGCCATACCTGCAAAATGGCACACCCAAAACAATGCAGACATTGATTGTTGGCCTGCCATACAAAGAAAGGCCTTCCCCGTCATACTTGCTGTTGAGCCCAAGTCCAATGAAATACTCAAGTTCACTGGAGAAACAAAAAGTTACAAATTGTTGCGTTAAAAGGGGATTTACTGTGTTATAGGGTTAGAACATTTGGCATTGATAGCACATATGGAAAACATCTCTGTCTTCTCCTCCCCAGTTTCAAAGAAGTAGTTTCCTGAGAAGAGTTACCACGTAAAGAGGCCATTATTAACATAGAACTAATTTCTATCCCACGCACCAAACACAGAGTCACAAGACAAAGTGGACAGATCAACAGAGAGCGAATTCTTCGCCCTAGCTCTGGCCAGATCTGCGCCCCCAATCGCTCTCCTGGAACAACAAGACGCCATAAGCACCAACGTACGTCGGTTTTTTTTGAATTATTTTTGTTTGCTTTGGTTTTTTGGCATTCTAAAACGTTAATTGATCGGTGCCTGGACACCTTGAGCACATCATCCTCATTAACGTCTGGCCTGTCTCGTAAAAAAAATTCAATTGGCTAACCGTTAGCCGTTACGTTCCGCTTGCGTTTGTTGGCAGCAGATCATCACACGTGGGAAGCACCCTGCTGGAACTGGGCTTCTAAAAAAAAAAAAGAAAGAAACCCTGAGGCATGGGTTCCAACTGAGGACACCCAGGCCTAGGAAATCAACAAAGCCGAAACTCCAACAGCCACCAACCAACAAGAAGTTTGATCAACATGATCGTCGATCGACGTCTGTCGTCGCTTATTTCGGCACTTGTTTTTGTGGCACTGGTCCCACGTGTGATAGGGAACACAGCACTAACAGACTCATGGGAGCCCCTGGAGTACGGGGAGTGCACCAAGGAGCCCATCGAGGGGATGGAGTTCACGTCACCCCCGTACACAGGAGACAACGCGGACCCGGAGATCGGTGAGGGTGTTGGATACTCCCCCCCGGGACTCACTTGTGGGTTCTCGAGTTCCGTGTCCGACTACATGCCCACGGTGTGGACGGCAGGCTACGTACTGGCCGCTGCTCAGGACATTTACGCCGGTGCGTGTCCCATAATACATGTTCCGTAACAAAAGCCACAAGCACGCGCAACTTAACGAACTGCAAATGCCAATCGATCATAATAAATAAAACAGGAATGCATTTGCCGGTTTGTGACTCTTGTTCTAATAAGAATGAGGATTGGGAGGCAATATGCCAGCCATATGAAATTTCTAGGGATGATGCTGCTGATGGGGTGAATATGTGCAGTTTGGCTTGTGGTCAGTGCTTCATTATAAGTGGAACAACAAACACATCCTCGATATGGATTGTGAACGAAATCGCCGACGTGAATGCCGTGGGTCAAAATGGGGAGGGGTTGAACTTCCATTTGGACACTAGGCATTGCAATGAGGTTAGAGACTGGTTTGGTGTTAGTAAAGACATCTGGTGGAAACCTGTAAGCACTTCCTTGTGTAACTATGTACTCACTCATAAAATGTAGGTTCCTTGTCCAGTTTCCGGCAGCATTCATATTTTAGTCTCCGGCAATTGGGGAGACGTCGCCGTTTACTTGACAGTATTGAATCACAAAGTGGCTATGGCGGCAATGGAAGCTCGTGGTGGCGTAGGTGGAGACCAAGAGTGGGTACCTCTTGTTCGAGACTGGACCAACCGATGGCACTGGTAAGAATAACCATAATTTACATCCAATACAATACCCAACCCTTAAGCAAGGGAAAGCTACGGCTGTGACACTTGTATATCGTGGCAGAACGGCTATGGTGGAATTCAAAGAGGAAGCACCAACAACGACTTTGACCTGAGGCTTACATCCGTTGATGGGCAGCAAGTGATATGCCGCGGTCTATTCGCGGAATCAGCCGGCAGCGTGATGGACTGCGTGGATGAGTTTGGTGAGGACGTGCAGTTCTCTGATGTATCCGGGGTTGATGGAGGCGAGGCCTGTGATGGATCAAGAGTGCTGCCTCCTGAAGGAGGTGGGGGAGGTGGTGGCATTTCCGACGGGGGCATAGCGGCACTTGTAATTGTATTTGTGGTGCTTCCGGCTGGACTTTGTGGTGGGGCCATTGCTTGGGTAGTGTACAGGAAGAAAACGGGAAAGGAGGTGATACCATCCAAAATCGATGCTGCAATCAAAAACCTCAAGTCAAAGCTACCCTCGAAAAGTTAACAGGAACACACCTTCAAGGAAACCCTTTTTGGCTTTCTCTCTTTTCTCTCAACTCGGCTCTTTTTTTTCCAATCATAAAACCGAGTGTGATGGCTGCTCAACCGGCAACTAGTGACCAGAACCACCAAACAGACTCCAATACTGACGTATTGGTGCGTTTTACGTGGCCGTATGCGCGTCCGCACGCCGATTCCAAAATGTAATGTGTCCCTTCGTGAGGGAATGAACCTGTTCCAGCACTCACAACTAACTCAGATACTTGGCTGCTGACTTCACTGCCTGGACTCCCATAATTGAGTTGACGGTGCCTCATGGGGCTACGCCGAGACAGGCGCCGAGCAGCGGACCCATAAGTGGGATGGGTGCCAGTAACGGCGGCTTGGGGCCCTCTTCGGCCTGGCCCTGCGTCGACGTGAGCCTAGCACGCGGGAGTCACCACGCGTTCAAGTACGTTGTTGGGGGGCAATGGTGTCACGATATGGCCCGTTCCTCGGAGACTGATCCTAATGGAAATGTGAATAATTGCTTGGTTGTGCCTGCTAGAAATACTCTCAGGGTGAGTCGTTCCTTGTTTGTTCACTTCGAACTTTCCTTTCTTGCTAATTTCTGGCTTTTTTTTTTTTTTTTTTTTTTTCTTGGTTTGGTGGCATCATTGGCTGGAAATTCCTTGCGTTCTCTTTTGAAGATTGCTACGTTTAACTTGAGATATGCTACCGCGCCTGATGGACAAAATAGCTGGAACCACAGGGAACCAAGGCTGGTAAATGTTTTGACAAGAATGGCACCAGATATTGTTGGAACCCAAGAGTGCACGCCTGAACACTTTGGTGCATTAATGCGCTCAGTTGGAACCTCTAATCCTGCAGATTGCCACAGAACACCGTGCTCACGGCGGTGTGGCGTTGGTCGATATGGCGGTTCTACTGGCGAGCACTGCGCTGTTGTGTGGGACTGCTCTTCTGCATTCCTGATGGATAGTGGCAATTCCTGGTTGTCAGACACCCCCGGAGTGCCAGGTTCTAACACTTGGCATGGTGGGTTCCCTAGATTAATAACTTGGGCTGTTTTCAACACACTTGCTGGAATATGTGTAGCTGTATGCGTTTGCTCCATTTCCCTTTTACGCGCTCATGTGTTTCAGGTTCTAAACACCCATTTGGACCTTAACTCCTTCCCTCGGCAACAAAGTGCGAAAGTGATATGCGCGGTTGCAGACCAAGTACCAAGATTTCACAATCCTTTCATGCTTGGCATAACTCTCTGTACAGATACAAAGCCATTACGAGTGCCCTGTGATTGTGATGGGCGACATGAACACAGATAAGACTTCAGAGGGAGTGTGGCGCCAGTTGCACCAATTAGGTTTCTGTGATTCCTGGGAAGATGCACCCCAAAAAGATGATGGCGGCTGCCATGGCGACACATACCACGGCTTCTATCCTAGCCTTTATTCTGACCCGTTTCAGAAGCCAACCAGTGGGAAAAGTCACATTGACTGGATTCTGTACCGCAACCCAACTTCCGCACACCGGCGCTTGGCTGTGGAAAGTGTTCGCATCGTAACTGATTCTGTAGACGGCTATTACCCCTCTGACCACTTCCCACTGCTTGTAACCTTCACAGTGCAACATTAGAAAATAAGAATTTTGACCAACAAAACATTTTTTTTCTGTACTCAACAACCAACCATGTGGACCTGTGGTTGACCTGCATTCTCTGTTGTTGTAGAACTGGATGTAGTTGTTGTGTTCGTTGCGGGCACCGATGGAGTTATGGGAGCTTGTACAGTGTCTCCATCAAAGCAATCCATAAAGCTATCCACAAATTTCGGTCCCCTTTGTTGAAGTGAGCTGTTTGAGATAGTTTGATGAGGATTTACCATATGTAATGGCATGTAGTTGTACCCAGGAAGCCATTGAATTTCGTTTGTGCAGCGGCTGTATAGGCTCCCATGTTTTCAAAGTATATCCTTTCCCACCCTTAGAAAAGAAAACTCTGGAATGCTGACACACCATTGGCCTACATCAAGCTCAGGAAGGCGGGTCTCCTTTGAAACACAGTCCAGACTGTCACAGGTTGGGCCAAAGATATAAGTTTCGTAATCTTTGCTGAAGTCAACTGGATTGGTGGCATTTGGGTGAGGTAAGACAACGGGAACCTGATTCAGGTAAGTAATCTCTAACTCAGGGAAATGGAGTTACCGGATGTTGGTGATCAAAGAAAATGCAATTAAAGGACTAGAACTAGTGAGACTATGGTGAATAATATAGCGGTGGATACATGATAAACTCCGTCGTTACAATAATACAGGTATCGAATGATATTACCATTGTCATCTCGCACGGCACGTTTGGAGAAGATATTGCATGCCAAAACGTGCGACTACGGGTTGGGTTATATGGTCCTCTTAGAACGACAACTAAAATCTCACCTTGGTTACAAAATACCGCCCTGGTTCGGCCATGAAGTCTGTTCCAGGTGGAAATTTTTCTATCTCTGGCAAAAGAACCTGTTTGATAATCTTCAATAAAATAGGCGTGTTGATCTTTGGAAAACCTCGGCTATCTCAGTAAGGGTGGGGTGGTCAAAATCAGTTCCCTGAAAACCTCCTCCAATATCCAAAACATGCATGTTCAGGCCAAGCTCTTTACCCCACTTGATTCGAGATAAAGATTTGTAAGTCTCCAGAAAATAGTCCCACGACTTACTTCGAACACTTGGCGTGCATCAGCAGCTGATCGCGCAAAGGCAGTTGGATCCCCACATCCACTTCCAACATGGAAGCTAACACCCACTACACCCAGGTGAAGCTCTGCTGCGAGTCTTTGTTGTACACACAGTTTTAGATTCGATGTGGTACAAAACTCGAGTGGGGGTGTGGGGAAAGAACCTGAGTAACTCTTGCACGACAGACATAGCGGCACCAAACTGAAGAAGGTTTGATGGATACAGTTGGGTGAAATAAGAAATACCTTAACAGAAAATTTGCACATTGAGTGAGAGTCATCTGTGATTATGCGCAAAAGAAGCTCGGATTCTGGATACAAGGTGGCAATTTTGTGCAACTCGTCTGCGTTATCAAACGTCATTCTGTGAAACTGTTAGGGGGAAAATGGGATTTTGTGGCTTACCTTTTTACTCCCAGTTCCTTTGCATGCAAGATGTGTTCATCCATTTTGGTGGGATTTGCAAATATTATTTTGTGCAGGGGGACACCCATAGCAACAACTTTATCCATCTCTTCATAGCTTGCACAATCAAATCCAGTACCCAGACGTGCCAGTGTGTGAAGAACACCAGGATTTGGGTTGCATTTCACAGCTTGTAGACATATTTAACAAAAAAAAAAAAGAACTTCCAAGTTGTACCATAGAAAGGAGTCACCATGGGAAACACTCGTTTCCATTGATTGTACTGCTCAACAATGGTCTCTAAGTTGACCAACCAAAAAGGCTCTTTCAAATCCAAGTAATCCGCCTAGACCTCCGTAAGGAAACATAAAGTTATGTTAGTACTCCAACAACCAACGTACCTCAATTTTTCGCCACACCACGCTCTCCAGCTGCCGGCGGTTCATCCTCTTTTTAATATTAGCTGTACAGATTTTGGTTACATCAGATCTTACTTCTCCACAATCAAATGTCTACCGACACGGAAGCACCAGCAAGTAGCACCACCACGACTACAGAGCACACGTCTACATCCGTTGTCCCTCCTTCTGCTGTTCCCGGCGAGGCTCCCGCCACGGCCGCGAGCCCGCCCCCTGCCCCTTCCTCCTCCTCTGCTGCAGCAACTGATTCGGCAGCGGCCACTCCTATTGCTACCGCGCCACCTACCACCGCTACAGCTTCGGCCTCCGCGTCCTCTGCCACTACCACAGCGACGGCTGCAGCGGCGCCTACGGGGGCGTACAGGCCCATACACGAGCGAGAGATGATAATCGGGACGTGGGCGTGGGGAGCGGACAACACGTCGTCGCTGGGGATGCCCGCGTGGGGGACCAAGGGCAACAGCGGGACGGACAACGCGGCGGCGCTGCGGGCGGCGGTGGCGCGGGGGGTCGTGGCGTTCGACACCGCCGAGGTGTACAACTCGGGCAGGAGCGAGGCGTTCATTGCCGAGGCGGTGGCGGCTCTGGCCAAGGTGGATCCTGCTGCGGCTGAGAGTATTCAAGTCGCGACCAAATTCATACCTATGCCGTGGAGGTTCAGGCAGGTTGCGCATTGTGCTCGCGCTATTCCATTATCTCTTGAATAAGTTTATATAATTTCCTTTTTTCTTCTAGAGCTTGTCTGACTCGAAATTGTAGGTAAATCTGAGGAATGCACTTGTGGAATCCCTTGGGAGATTGAAGAGGCCGTGGGTCGACTTGTACCAGGTTCATTCCCCAGCTGTCAGTATTCGTCAAGTAGAGGTTTGGGCTGAAGCTCTTGCACAAGTTCAAAAGTAGGAACGAACTCCTTTATTTATATTTCTTTCTAATTCGCTTCAATCCAGAGAAGGACTGACTCGCACAGTAGGAGTGAGTAACTATAACACTGACCAGGTAATGCGCACACATGCTGCCCTTCAAGGATTTGGTGTTGCTCTTGCAACAAACCAGATTGAGTACAGCCTTTTGCATCGACTACCTGAGAGTACACTTCATTCAACTTTAACTTGGATACAAACATTATACTGTAGAAACTGGCCTCATTAAGAGATGCAACGAACTTGGTGTAAAGATTCTTGCCTACAGTTCTCTTGCAATGGGCAGACTTACTGGAAAATACAAGTCACAAGCAGCACTAGGTTTCACATCTTGAACAAAAAAAAAATTTCACAAACTCTCTCATACAAATTACCACTTACTGATTGGCACCTAATTACAAACTTTACAAAAGATACCATAAGTGACAGACAGTTTGGCACTGTTACCTGGCCAGTTCTAGAGAAGATCCTTCAGGTGATGCAACGTATAGCAGATGAACAAGGTGGCAAAACACTCTCACAAGTAGCTATCAATTGGGTGATATGCAAAGGCTGTATACCCATTGTAGGAGCCAAGAACGAAGCGCAGGCAATTGAAAATGCAGGAGCCGTTGGGTGGAGACTCTCGGCTCAACAAGTTGCCGACCTGGATGAAGTTTCCTTACCCGGAACCGCAACATGGTGGCAAGGAAGCACCATTTGACCCATCACAAACAAAAAGGAATTTATCACAGGATATCTTGAACTGCCTTTTGGAGAACGAATAGATGGAATAGGAGCGAAAAGGAAAAAAAAACCCTTTTGCAGAAACGAAAAACAAAAAAAAAATAAAAGGCAATCACCGTAGGCCGTTGGCATGGCGTCGCTCCTGCATCGTCTTACACACACTAAAGGACACAAACACGGGGAGCCGCACGTGGGCGACGGCGACGACGAAGGGACGCCGCCACCGCCCCCGCCCCCAGAGGACGACGAGCCACCACCCCCACCCCCGCCTCCCGAGACCGAGTCGCCTCGGAGCGCCGCCAGCAACACCCCACCGTCTACATCGCCCCCTTCGTCGTCTACTGCTGCTCCCCCTGCCACGACGTGGGCAACCGGGAGGGCCAGGCCTCAGCAGAGGCAGGAGCCACAGCAGCAAAAGGCAGATACAGGTGTTGTCGCGTCCATGCCCCAACGGGCCACCACACCGCCGCCGGCGCTGCTGCTCCCCCCGGCGCTGACGGCGCCGCCGACCACGCTCCTGCCGGCCCCGACACCCCTGGTGCCGCTGGCGGCCCCTCCTGCCCTGGCCCCTCCCCCGTCCCTCGTCACCCCGCGGCTGCTGGTCACGCCGCAGCCCCAGCCCCCCCCTCCGCTCATCGTCACCCCCCACGTCTCGCACGTCGCCACGGCGGCAACGGGCGGGGGCACCAGCAGCACCGGCGGCGGGTCGAGCAATTCCACGTCACCGTCCACGTCGCCTGTCTCTCCCCTCGCCGTTCCACCATTAGCCCCTCTTGCGCCACTTTGCCTCCCACCAAGCAGCACTGCCGCTTCTTCTCTGACCTCTCCACATGCGGGGGTGACGCCTACTCCCCCTGCACTCACCCAGCCACCAAGCCTGACCACGCCCCCTCCTCTCTCTGCTCGCTCGCCCTCGCTCACCGCGCAGCCGACTCTCGCGGCCCCGCCTGCACTCACTGCTCCGCCTACTTTGTCACTGACGGGACCAACTGGCCGCGTCCTGCCCCCTCCCGCCCTAGCCTGCTCTGCACCCCTGCTTCCCAGCAGGGAGCGGCCCGCCCCACCCCCACCTCCTCGCAACACCGAGCACCCGGGCGCTCCCAGAGAAACTTCTCTGCCTCCGCCGCCTCATGCGGAACTGACGGCCCCGCCGCCGCTTCCTCGGCGCACTGATCCCTCTCCCCACGAGAGCCCGCCTCCTCCCCCTCGCAATGTTGTGGTGCATGAAAAACCAGATACCGGTGGTGCTCATTCGGACTCTGAAGTTTCAGAGGCTGTTGCTGATGCTAGTCCGTCGTCTCGCATTAGCCAAGGACCAAAGGTTTCCCTTGCTTCCGTCTTGTCTGCTCTGAGTGCGTCTGATGATCCCATTGATCGTGCTATGGCTTGTGGAGACCACCTACCTGTGGATGTGGAGTTTAAGCAAACTGGTAACAAGAAATGGGCAAAGGCTATTTGCTTTCTCTTTGGTGGAACCATACACGTGTTTTCTACACTGGTCTTTCTCCCTTCCTTTACTTTTTTAACCTACCTGGAACCAACAGACAGAACCGGAACTCGCTTCAGTAAATTTGAGCATGTACAAGGCTGTGGTAACCTTATGACATTTCAAAGAGTGTTGTCTTACTTGACCAAGGAAATCGAAAAGAAAGATTGTCCCAAAACTGCCCAGTTTGGAATCAAGTTGCACAATGCCCAGGATAAAAAGCAAAAAAGTATCTGCATTGCCTTTGCAGCCACTGAGACTTCAACCAGCTTTATGGCGGCAATTACCACTGTCAATGAGCTGAGTAAGAGTAAATTCATTCTGAGAAAAACCTCAAACACAAAAAACAGCTAATCCAGCTGTGTTTGGCCTTCCTTTGTACTTGGGCTGTATCAAGTCTGGTCAGATGTACCCAGCTCCCATTGCGAAAACTATAGAATACCTTGAAAACAACAATGGTACCCCTTTCATTAAGCTAGCCTTACAAGATCTCCAAAGGTGTTTCTCAAAGTGGAATTTTCCGACTGTCAGCTGCCGGGGTTAGTTTACAGACACTCAAAGACCAATTCAATAAAGGTTTTTTTTTTCAAAAACAAAAGAAGTGTCAAACCTATTCAATTTACACAAGGGGTCATTCCTGAATTTGATGACGCATATGCCGTTGCTGCTGTACTAAAGCTTTATCTGCGGGAATTGCCAGATCCACTCTTAACATTTGATCTTTATGACAACTTCATTGAAGCAGCAAGTACCTTTAATCTCCCCATAACCTTATCTGATAGTGAACTAGAGTCTGGAAGTTCTGTGACTGACAATTTAAAGGCATTAGTGATGAAGTTGCCTTTGCTTAACCGCGTATCTCTACATTACCTGATGAGATATCTTGCAAAGGTTTCTTTGAGTATTAATAATAGCAATATTTAAAAAACTACAAGGTGGCAGCAAATAGCTCTGTTAACCTTATGACTTCAAGAAATCTTGCTGTTGTCTTTGGACCCACAATTCTTCGTCCCCGTGAAGAAACTTTGGCTCTAGCAGCGGCCTCTGATGCTACAAATTATGTTTGTGAATCGATGATAAATGGGTATTCCGCGCTATTTGGGGTATGTTGAAATACATTTCGTATTTCTGATGGTATTTTAGGAACTCTTACCGGTTTCTCTTTGGGAAAAAGCAGTAAGGAGCTACTTTGTCCTGTATTATATAATCCTACTAACACATTACAGAAAGCCAAGAGAGAAGAAAATCTTGCCAATTTACTTGACGCTGTTGCTGTTTCAGCATCATCTCCCGCGCCAGTACCATCGTCTACACCACCCCTTGGTAGTGGAACAGATATTCTAAGTATCACCGATTACACAATTGGGTCTCTAGTGGTGTCAAAAATCAAAGACACGAAAAAGAAGAAAGGGAAAGAAGACAAGCCAGAGGACGCCTCAGCACCAGACACTGAAAAGAAGCCAAAAAAAGATTCCAGCAAAAAGAAACCCGATAAGAATGCAGCTGCCCCACCTCCCCCACCTCCACCACCTCCCCCGCCCCCTCCCGCCACTCCGCCTTCCACTAGTCCCGGGACTCTACCAAGCAGTCACGGTGCCAGTGAAGGAGGTCTGAATGCGCCACCTCCCCTGAAACTCGTTCCATTCACCCCAAATAGTGTCAAGCTACGCCCAACAACAACAGCATCAGCACCAACATCCGCATCATCCGCAGCCACACCATCAAATACTGCCGCAAATAATCCACTTGGCACCACCACCCCAGGAACAAGCACAGGGGCTTTGGATGGTGGAATTACCAAACGCCGGGCTGCTACAATGATGTCCGGTGGTGAACTTCCACGTGCCCAGTCATTTGCCACGGGCATGTCCCCAATGGCTGAGCTGCAAATGAAGATTGCAAGGAGAAAGTAAGAACCTACCTCCAAGTTTTTACCGTGCTAATTTTGATACTTAGTATGGCCAATGCACAACCTGGGGACCTAGCGGTCACTAGTAACAGCGCCGCTATGCGCCAGTCAGCACCATTAGGGGACAGGCCAATCCTGCGCCCTGTGGCTCCTGTAGCACCACCACTTCCACCAAAAGATGTGTAACACAAGTGTAAAGAAACGCCACTGGTTCCATATTGCATGTAACCAAAAGTTTTTCTAAAAACCTTTTTGTTTTTGATTTTACTGTGTAAAGTGTGCAGTACCAAATGAAGTGGTGTAAGAATGTGTGAGCCCAGTGAAAATAAAGAAGTGCGGTCATAGACAAGGAAGGAAAAATTTAGTTCACAAAATTGACCAAAAATTATGCACAAGTTGTGTTGTGAGTTCAGTGCCTAGTGAGAAGATTAACAACGGGCAGAAAGGAGGTGAACTCACTTTTTCTTTTCTTTGTCCCGGAAAATCAACTTGTCCCATTGCTTCTGCTTGGACATATAGCTACGTTTGACTTCATTCATCATATCAATGGCCTGGTCTGCACTGGGTCTCGCATTCGCATCTTGTGACCACAACATTTCTAGCACGCCACTTAACTCTGGAGGGCAGGTAGAGGGAATAGTTGGCCGCAATCCTGTTTTGGCCACTTGCATGAGTATTTGAAATTCCAGGGTTATGCTTGTATATTCGGTGAAAGGCCGTTCATAGTGACCACAGAGGCAGCACACAATCATCTCCCACAAGATAATCCCAAAGGAATAAATGTCGGACTTAGTCGTGAACGGTTCACCCTTGAAAACTTCCTAAAGCAACATTCAGTGACGAAAAATTGACTGGGATGATACAGGGCAGCAGTAAGTGAACGCGCAACTTGATTTCACGCGATAAAATGTGGCTGAATTATCGTTTTGTCTACTAAGTACAAAATCTCTGTGACGGAATTGAGTGCATACAAAGAAAATGAAGTACACTTACGTTATTTTTGCACTACCATCATCAGCTACCATAATGTTTGTGCTAGTGAGATTCCGATGGAGAATCTGAGGTTTCCAATTATGTAAACAACTTACTCCATGCAATGCATCAATGGCGTATTGAAAGAGATTATCCCACTTGAAGTTACTTGTGGTTTGAAGGAGTCTGTGCATTGGAAATTAAATTTTGTTTCACAAGTTTTTGTTTCAACTTTCTGAGACTGCCTTTCGAACAGTACTCCATAATAATGACTTTGCTTTGGGGAGTTATAACGGCACCATAAAAATACAATAGATGAGGAGACCGGAGAGACCTAAAAAGAGGGTAGGACAATTAAATTGAAAGGTGAACACACGTGAGCAGCTTCATTTCCATGTGGAAATTATCCACTGACCTCTTGTCCAGTTCTTTAAGAACTCGTACAGCTACGGTTTGGCCTCGCCATACTCCTTTATAAACAATTGCAAACCTCCCTGTCCCACATGGGTCACCATGCACAAGAGAAATTTCTTTTCGTTCTATTACCCATCGTCCTGTAAGGTACTTGCAGTTAAAAATGGATCAAAGCGGAGAAGGGGACTCACGTGAAGAGTGAAAATGCTCTGTGGATGAAGGAACTGATGAGGACAGCGCTGGTGGGGGAATATTTGGGTGTGCATTGTGATCAGTTGGAGGCGTTCCTTGCTGTGAAACAGAAGTCGAGTTGTCATGAACAACCGATGATCCCTCGTCAGAGAGAGGCAATAGTGGGTTGCTGTTAACATTTCCATTCGGTGTTGTCTGGGCAGTTGTGTGATTAGACGGGAAATGGTGACAGTCAAAGCAAGGGCCACCTAGTTGCAAGTGGTTACTGTATTTCAGACTAATAAGGGAAGCTAACCCAAGAAGGTACCGCTGTATGCACTGCAATCGCAGACTATTCCATCAGAACTAGCATTGCAGGAACCCCTTTCAATGCCGAACGGAGCAGAGGTCATGCCTTTCACTAGGTTTAAAATAAGTACATCACGCAGAAAAAATTGTCAAATACAGGGTCTGGATCTTTTTGCAGAAGTAGGGCTGGAGAAGTAAATAAGTAGCAATTAGACAAAACTGGATAGAAACCTTGAGGTGACGTCAAAGGGAGTAACCCTGTTCAAGAAGATTAAAAGGAAAATAAACTTCGAAAGGGAACATACGGAGAACCTTCTGCCTCCCTGTTAGTTCCATGATTTTTCTGTATTTGTTTAATTTGCGTACATTTTTTTGGGGATTTGTTTAGTCATGTAATTTACATGTTTTTTGTGAGGCTTGGGATATTGAGGATATTCTTCCATAAATGGTTCATAGAGTACTTCTGACAGATGATCCATTGTTAAGGTAACCATCTTGGCAATAATTATTTGGGCTTGTGTATTTATAGCGGTATACAAGATCTAAAAATTGAGGGGAGTCCTCCTGTATGACCGAGTCTTGGCTCAGAATTTCTCGTAAGTTTTGGGGGAAATTAGACAGGGCCTCTTGGAACAGGCGCAAGGCCAGATGCCCACTGCGATACTAAATCAGATTTAAAAGGGAGAACAAAGTTGTACTCTAAGTGATGTCCACAAAGAGCTTCTCGGCACAAGATAATTTCTTGTAGTAATTCGGAATACTGCATTTGTACAAAATACACTAGGCATGGATATGCATAGTGATCAACAAGTAGCAAGTGTATAGGAGGGCTATTGCTGTTAACGGAAACACAGGTCTCGCATTCATCATATGATGACGGTTGCAAGGAAGCTGTTACCTGAGTAGAATTGGAACCTGGGGTGCTGGAAGGAAGCGGCTACAGGATATGTATAAGGTAAATTTGTAAGTTTTTAGTAGGGAAAGTACTTGAATTTCGGCCCCCTTCCGTTTAATGTTAAACTTCCGCCACCAAGGCCCGTGGTCTGCTTTTGTTTGCCTCTTAGGAGCACTGATTACTGCAGAAGATTTAAGTTGGCTTCCAGCACTCATGAGGGTGTCATCAAGGGATGCTGTGCGGTGCTTAGGTGAGGGTTTATGCTTGGATGAAAGGCCGTCTCTTGACACAGTCATCATCGGTTGTGAGGGCAATACGTAGTCTGATGGTAAAAAAGGTGATACATAATCCTGCTGTACTTGTGGAGGTGGTGGTATATAGTCTTGCTGTAATGGTGGTGGTATATTTTCTTGGTGGGGATCTTGGTGGGGAGGTGGAGGTGGTAGAGAATCAAGTTGCGGAAATGGTGGAGGTGGTACTTCAACATAGGGGGTGGAACTAGAATTATCAATAGAGTTAGTGCCTGAGCGAGAGTGGGTAGGGGATGTCTGGTGCGGCAGATCAGGGGGTGGTGGTATATCAACATAGGGGAAAGGGGGAGGGGGTATATCAATACGAGGTGACGTTACGTCAGCAGGAATGGCTGAGGAAATAGAATGTTGTGTGAGTGTCCCCTGGTCACTTGCTCCAGGTGGATGTGTGAATACAGCTGTAGGGAGAGGAGGAAGAGGTGCTGGAGATGGTGGGAGTGTTGGAGACAATAATGGGACATTACGAGGTAGAGGTGGCGGCGGAAGACACGCTGGATTTAACGGCGCTGGCTGCGTTGGTACGACCAAAGGGTGTTGTTCAAGGGGAAGAGGTGGGGGTGGTGGCAATGGGGGAAGGTTACATATGGAAATTACTAGAGTGGGTGGAGGAGACTGGGAGAGAGGTGTGGTTGTTCCAATAATATCGGGTACTGTACCGCTATCGGTAGAGATAACTGGAACGGGTGGAGCTGGCGATGTAGGGCGTGAAGGCACTGGAGAGTGGAAGTGTGTCGGTGAGGGCGATTTGGGTGAGGGAGGAGGAGAAGGTGAGGTCGAAACTGTTGTAGGAGGTAACAACAAGTGCTGAGGCCTAGGTATATGAGCCGGTCCTCTTCTCTGGTTATTTGATTGAGGTGACAATTCTTGCTTGGCAGCTTTCTGTTGCATATCCACATCCACCTTGTGTTGCTGCTGCTGTTCCTGCCTTTGCTGGTGTTGTTGTATCTGCACTTGTAATTGCTGGTGCAACTGCAGCTGTTGCTGTAGTTGCTGCTGTTGCAACTGAGAAGAAGAGGGCGGCGGGATATCGGGCACAAATCGGGACGACGTCGGGGGCGAAGGGGACAGCGCCGACGTCATGCACAGAGGCGACGATGGCGAAGATGATCCCAGTCCTGGTGCCTGTGCCTCCTCGCCAAGGAGAACGGCAGCCAACAAGGGCGACATTGAAGACATGGCGGGCGAAGCGTTCGCACTACTGATACTATTGGTAGAACTTGGTGCGGTAACTACGATAGATCCGGTCGTATTTACTTGCGTCAGAGGTGGCAGCCCAGATCCCGGTTGTGCCGTTGCGGGTAATCCAATCCCCACGCAACCGCTGTTGTTGTTGGTGTTGTTGTTGTTGCTGGTGTAACTGATGGCTGTCGGTGTCGGTGTTGTTGTCGTGTTGCAGCTATTACTACTGGTACTAGTGCTAATGGTGTTGGTGATACTTTTATTATTTATACTATGGCTCCCTACGCCGGTGCTACTGCCGCTTGTTGTTGCTGTTTGTTTTTCTGATACTTTTGATTGTGGTGATGGTGACGATGTGTTGGACAGCAGCAAATCCGTCATGTAGGGGCCCAATTTGCTTTATTGGGTGTGTTTGCCTTGTTGTTTAAAAAAAGTGGTTGGGGTTGTGTGGGTGTTGCGTGGGGTGTTGTTTTGTTTTTTTTTTGTTTTTATCCGGTTTTTCGTTTTTCCTATTTTCCCGTTAGCGCTTTTGGAACCCATCGGGTGCAGATCTGATTTTTTTTCTGTTGCGGGTGGCTGGATGCACGGTATTACCGAGAAAGGGAACCGTACAAGTGCAAGTTTCTTGTGTTGGTTCTTGTTTCAATCCTTCTCGCTGGTGCGGGGGCGCTTGGGGTGCGGCGGCGAGGGAGGGCCCTCGACCACGGCCGTGGATTTGTTGTGAGATGGCGAGGCGGACCGGGAACGAGAGCGGGACCGCGAGCGGGAGGAAGATGCGGAGGAGGAAGAAGAAGAGGAGGAGGATGATGAGGAAGAGGAGCGGTGGTGCTTGTGCTTCCTGTCATGGTGTTTGTGCTTGTGGCTGTGGTGTTTGTGCTTGTGTTTGTGCTTGCTGTGCTTGTGCTTTTTGTCTTCTCGTTGCTTTGCCTGAATTGCGAACTTTATTCTATGGCAACAAAAGAGTTGGAGAAAGATTAACCTCATTCAAAATTCTCAAGGCATCTCGGATTGTTGTCACCTCCCTAAATCGAGGGTTACGTTCTTAAAGTGAGCGAGTTGAAAAATTACCCTGCATCCTCCTTTGATGTCGAAGCCTGGTCCACAGCAGCACTCTCATCACTACCTTGTGCGGTAGGTGCACTCTCATTTGGAGGTGCAGTTGTCGTAGTGCTAGAAGCGGGGGCTGTATGGGTTGGACTGCTTGACGGACTGTATAGTAGATCATATTTCTTGCCTGGTCCAGCAGTAAGATCCGCAAAACATTCGGCTTTAATGTGTCCTCTCCCCCCGCAGCGGGAACAGCATGTGTTCAAAACTGCTCCTGCAGATGCACAAACACAATAGCCCAACACACAACACCAAGATAGTAGTGGGGCAAAGGCACATTCTCAAGGAAGCTGCGAACCTATCTCAAGCTTCTTGGGTTCAAGGGGATTTCCAGATCGTCTTTGGTCAGACATCATTAACTGAACTGTATGAAGCCAATTCGTTTACTCCTGTAGAAAATATAAAAGTCATTAACCATTGTTTGGATCTTTGTCGGTGCCATCTGACTGATTGACATATCGGATAGAAAGACTGAACTTGCCGTCATCCTGAGAGAAGTGAGCGAAATTGGAGACCAGACTGGCGCACCTGTATTTTCACCACTTTGACCCATAAAACTTCATCAAGCTCAACAACGCTTGCTGGATTTTCCACTCTGCAATTAGAGAGCTGTGACACGTGCAAAAGGCCTTGAATGTTAGATTGTAGGTGAGTATCCAAAACTAAAAATATGGTGGACAGTTATCCCACCATGTCTAGCAAATCCGGGGATTTCACAAAAAGCACCAAACTGCTCTATCCTGACAACCTTTGATACAAAGTCAACTTCTCACTCACGCCCCTTACAAGGTGAAGGCATACTTTTGCCTGATGTATTGAATAGAGTGCCGGTGGATTTGGGTCCCCACGATTTCGCTCAGGCCGTCTGTTCCCTCTATCCCTGTCCCGGTCACGATCTCTGTCTCTGTCTCGGTCATCTCTGCGATCATTGCCAAAGCTGTTTCTGTCCCTGTAGCTGTGCCTTTGGGAATCTCTTCCGTCTCGCTGGTGTGGATCTCTAGAGTCCCTCGCGTCGCGAGAATCTCTATCTCTAGACGAGTGCCTGTCCCTGTCGTCCCGAGAGTCGCGCGAACCCCGCGAGTCCCGCGAGTCGCGGCGGTCTGTATCGTGTGATGACGCACCATCACGTGGTAGCGAAAGCGTGTTGTCATCTTCGGTCTTCTGGTTTTGCTTCACAATCGCACGCGGCCGGAACCCCCCAAACACAGAGTCTTCATCACCCTCCTCGAAGTCCATGATTTTCTTGTATTTTAGGTACCCTTTTGGCAGAGTTGCGTAAATAGAAAGATAGAATGATTGAAGATTGACAGTTCTAAGAGCAGTTGTCCATCTTCAATGGCCGGCGATAGTGCGCAACAGTGTACAATAATCCAGATTGTGTTCCAGACACACTTTTCAGAAAAGGAAATCTCTTATTTTTTTCATGCAATTTCGGACCCGAGCAGAGTGAAGGAGCCCACCGGTGCGGTGTTACCGCTGGTTCATCGGTCGTTGTGACAGTGACATTGGGTAGATCTCCAGATCTCCCGTGTTGTGGACACGTTCCTTGTTCGTAGCTCGTCACGTTTTTTAATTTATTACTTGTTTCTTTTTTTTTTTAATTTGCGTCTGAAGGGTACCGACATAAAATGACGAGCGATAGTATTCGTATTCCGGGGCGCAATACGCCATCGCCGCCGATCACTGCTTGTTCACCAACATGGTTTTGGACGTCCTCTACGGCAAACGGAGACGACACAAGAATATTCAACAAGGCTGCACTGAGTCCGACTACGCTGACCAACACTACAACACAAACTGCAAGTGGGTCAAGCAGCCTTGCAACCGCGCAGGTCTCACAAAATTGGGCCGTACCATTCACTGTAGGAGAGTGTAGTAGCGTTCAATACCCGCCTTCTCCATCACCGTCTCCTCCTCTCCCACACACCAATCTTACGCCGTCTACGCCTGGCGGGACACCAATCACAGAGAAAAATACGGCAGATAGTACAAAATCTACTCTGTCATCACACAACACAACAAGCAGTTCAAGATCTGCTCCACCACCGTTAATCCCATTAATGGGGCAACCACCACGCGCATCCATGCCACACACATCCCTATCCATGCCACACATGTCCATATCCATGCAGTCACCACCAATGCTTGCAATGTCACCATCTTTGTCTCTCCAACCCCTTTTATTGGATGAAGGTTTTGGCATTGAGGCACCGGATGAGGGTGGACAAACTATTTTTGCACATCACTCATGTAAGTACTTTTTACATTCGATTACGTTCCTTTCAAACGCTTAATTCATCCAGCACTTGCCGAGTATAATTTTCAAGTGAATAGCCCATATTCGAAGTTTCAGGTATGTATGCTAAACAGTTAGGACATCTCCTTGCCATATTCATCTCCATTTCTTTATGTTAGCGGCTACTGTTGACCGATCCACACAGACGGAAACAAGCTCTGGACGAACTTGAACTCCTTTTCCGTGATACATCCGTTCTTTTCAGCAATATACACACTGTAGCGCGCCTTTCTACCACGTGCCCTTTTGAAGATGTAACCTCGGCCCTCCTGAGGCATCTCTCTCGTATCCCACGGGTAATTCATAAATGTACTTGGTTGCCATGACCTCTTAAAGGAAGCGATCCCGGTTTACCCTCGCCCATCCAGATTTTCGGAGTTCCCACAAACTTTTGACCTTAAAACATTACAGAGCACTGCGTTTATTGTAAATTTTCCCGTGCCCGATGTTCCTTACACTTGTTAGGACTATTTCGGTTACAGTGGCACTATTTCAAACCTCGATCTTGTCTTATCAGTTCACTTTGATTACTTTGATGCTCATTGTGAACTGTTGAACACAATCTTGCGGTTAGAAAATCCTATGCCAAAACCTCTCCGTCATTATGTTGCCATTCTGGTGTGCACATTGTTGTGTTATGGGATTTTTCTGAATTTACCCTCGCACATTTAGGCTGCAAGTCGAAGAGGTTGCGAGTATCTTGTGCGTCAGCAAGAAGCTGAATTCAGACAGAGTGGCGGGCCAGAAGAGTGGCTCAACGGAGTTCAAAATGCACCCCCCAAAGTAAAACGGCTTGTAAAAGTAATCGCACTTCTGGCAAATCAACCCTGGGTTTTAAGTCGAAAACATATTGAGGTTAGCTTAATTATGCATCTCACCTGAAATCAACATAGGATCTCGTACAATTAGAGGACCCTTGGTCAATTGCACAGATTGTGGCAATGATTGTCATTGCGTGCGAATTCATCTCGTTATCAAGCCTTGTGTTTGGATGCGGGATTAACCCAGAATCTGGGTTTGAGGTCGTGGCGTCCACCGTGGTGCCTACTCCATCCCCTCCATCTCCAGTAAACACAATTTGCACTACTGCACCGGCCCCGTCTCCCCCCTCTCCCGTAAATGATGCTGATACTTCACAAGACGGGTCCACGGAAGAAGGTTCGGACAATCACTTCGCTTTCTTTTACCCAACAATACACAGAAGTGGGTCCTGACAACTGGAGCCGGGCAAGGCCTCATGACACCTCGCAAAGCAGCAGAATCGATCAATTCACAGCTGCAGATGGTGTTGTCTTCCCAGCACTGCCTGTTGCTAGTTCTCCTGCATCTGTCTCCATATCTCCCAACACAACCAAGTACCTATGTGGCAAAGACAGGCCGCATTTAGATTTCGATCACCGGATAAATCCTATCTTCCGTGTCCAGGTGTGCTAAGTGTCATGTCGACTCCTACCAACACTATTAAGGACTACTGTTGGTCACAACACGGGTACGGACTGGTTGAGGAATTTTTCAAGGAAGCAGCACCTTCCCTTCACAAACTCTTCGACCGTACTATGCAGATGACCTACAATAAGTTGTAATACCCTACTTCCATTACCAAGGCTAACTCTCGAGTAGCTTCTCAGATAAATCTAATGTAAGAACCGAGCCGTTCCGTGAGGCCATATGGCATTACGTTCACCGAATCCACGGAATTTTCCACGATGACTATGAGTACGGAGAGGTGAACAGTTTTCTGTCAAAGAAGCTGAAGCAGTACATAAAGAAAGTTATATTCCATCCCTGGACTGTAACTAGTATGGACTTTGAGATGATTGGTGGCCTAAGACCAGACGAGAAGTTGCATCTGTGCCTACTGGCACTGGAAGCACAAAAGCAGGCGTGCCTATTGTATGGGCTATATGCTGTTATGCGGTACAAGACATACTCGCCTTCATCATTTTGAATGTAGTTCTAGTCTTTGTAAGTTCAGGACGCCCCTCCCCGACCAAAACAAAACATAATGATGTTGATAATTGCAACATTAGAGTGTGTCAAGAAACCCCAACCCTCTTTGTTTAAATCTCCGCAAGAATGAAGTTTTTATTTTTCTTGAACTGCCAAAATTCCATCAAATCAGACAGGAAAAAGTCGTTGATACGCTGATTTTTATTATTACGATACGCTGAAGGGAGCCTGGCAATGTCAACGTATCGTGTGAAGAGTGCCAAGGAGGTGGAGAGGGAGCCCACTGTACTGACACAATTCACAGCGAGGGTGAGGCCATCTCCTCCTTTGGCCAGCAAGAGCACCGCTTCAGCGTCGGCGTCGGCAAGCGGGGGAAGTGGTGCACTGGTGTCTGTTGGGGAGCCCGTGGGGGGCGGCGTATTGTTTGCCACGAGGAAAGTGTATGTTTTCGGGGGGAACCGACTTGTGGGTTCCTTTTTTTTTTTTTGAACACAGCTGGACTTAACTAACCAAAGAATGTCACGGTTTGGAATGGGAAATTTGGTGCTTCACACTATTTCACCTTCTCTTGCTTCCTCTGCATTTTTAGCTCCACCGTCTACAACCCCTGAGGATTTGGATGAAGACGATTTCATCCTATCCTCTGTTACTCAATGCCCTTCACCAGCACCAGTAAAGGAGACCCCACATTCCCAGAATGTGCCTGTGGCTGAGCAACCAGAACAACAACCACAGTCTAGTGCCATATCTCCATCGGAAAGCAAAGATGAAAAGGAAAAACCTCATCTACAACCAGTAGTTCAACATCCTTTGCTTAGTGAGCAACCTGTTGAAAACAAGTTACCATGAATTCCCTTCCATTTTTTTTCTGACCCACTCTTTCAGTGAACATATCGGAGAGGAAACGGTAATTAAGATTATTTTAAAAACTATCTCATTGTGAGACAGTCATTGTGGATTGCAGATGAGCTCTGTGATACATGTCACTCATGCCCAACTGTATTTTCTACTATTAATCGAAGGCATCACTGTCGCATCTGTGGACTCATTTTTTGTTCAAGGTTGTTTGTCTTGACAAGTCAAAGCTTTTTGATTACTCCCAGATGTTGTGAGTTACGGCAGAACCATATACGGTCTTGTGCTTCCTGCTACGACCTTCATCAATCCCCTCCCAACTTTGGTCCAAAAGAGGAACCTCCAATGTTTAAAATCTCCACCATTTCTCACCAGCTAATAGAATTATTTTTTTTATTTTTTTTTATTGTTGTAAAAATACAGCAAACTGATTTCTGTTGCAGACCACCTTGCTCTTCATCAAGGTATTCATTCACAAATTGAAATACCAGCACTTCTTACCAGAACCTAGCCTCTCTTACAACGGAGATTGAAGACTCCGACAAAGACTTCATAGCACAAAGTAGTGAACACCTTAAACAAATTGTATTCCAGCTGTTACACAGTACTGGATTTGATCTCCGTTGGGCTGGTATTACCCAACTTTTTACACAGCAAATAATCCAATTAAGAGGTTATATACCAACTGGCAACAACTGCTGTGGAAAAGATAGAGCTAAAAATGAGTGATAAGAAGTATATTGGAAAATATGTAAGGGTAGGTTTTTTTTTGTTTGCATCATAATAGCGATTACCCACCACCAGATAAAAACTGTGCCAGGTGGAGAGATCTCCGACTCGGAGTTCAGAAGTGGCATTGGTTTCAGTAAAAATGTTGCCCACAAGAGCATGCAATCAAACTTTGGATGTGCTGGAGTTATACTCTTGACATGCCCGCTCGAGTATTGTCCCTATTTTTTGTTATGCGTTCATTCAAATTCAGTAATAAATAAATAAGGTACAGTAAGAGTACTGAGGAGCTTCAATTAGCCTCCTTTGATGAACTACTTAACCGAGTACATAATCCCTGTGTTGAGCTTTTTCCCATAACGTTATGCAGGAGAGAGAATACCTCAAACTCATGGTATCTCGAATTGCATCAACTAGACCACAGATTGTTGTCTCTTCTCATGTAGTTGCCCGAATAGCCCTTGAGTTTTTCCTGGCGCAGCATATGACAGTATTTTCCAATGTTAAACTTACGGTAATAAAACGACTATCCCGCTTGCTGGAAGCAGACGTAATTGATGCACTTCCCTTTAGTAGTCTCCCCAATTGTATAGGCACTCTGACATTATTTGCCATAGTTACGGACATAGACCTTGGGCACCCAAAGCCAAGGGTTGGAAATTGCTCAAAAATATACGTTTTAAAATATGAGGGTGACTGGGGAAAGAAGTCCATCACATTTTTTGAAGAGAAGCCTCACAAGGGAGGAACAATCATCCTGAGAGGTGCATCTTCACTTGAACTTAAAAGTATAAAAGAAATTTTGCAAGTGTGTTTCATAGTCATTCTCCATTTTCTGATGCGCTCACAGTTTGTAACATACCTCGCCTATAATAGAAAGTTAGAGAGAAACTTGTCCTTGGAGAAGTTTTCTACTCCAGTTTTCCCCCAGCAGTAAGAAAATACAACAAAAATCACTCGTTGATACAAGTACAGCCCGGAGCCAATTTTATCTTGCAGTCCTGAACTACTGTTTCCACCTTTACTTGAGTCTCCACCTCCACTCAAGCTCACCTACGCCGGACCAAGCCCGACAATGAGGTCCGATCTTTCTTTTTTTTAGATTGATTTACCTGTGCCGCAGCGTTCCCCCTGTGACATTCTCTTTCCAAGATCTGGCTGTTCCCCCAGCAAACGACTACTTCCGTGAGATCATACCAAAGGGGCTCGAATTGAGTGCTCCGCATCCAATTTGGTTATACCAAGTATTATTTCTTCCTTTTCTTGAAATTCTCACTTTATTTTCCTTGTGACCCAAGTCCATGATAGTTGGGTACTCCGTTGGGAGTCGAGTCACTGGATTACAATGTTGTCCCTGGCAACTATTTCAATACCACTTTTACTCATCCAAAGTATTGTTTCTTCTTCACTTCTCGTGTACAAACCCTTTTCAGCAAGACAACTGTCTTGGTCAGTTCCTATATGAAAACTGCTTTACTAATACAAACAAATCCTGTCCTGCCTCTCAATGTGGACATCACATGCTTCTTCACGAACAATCATTTATTCACAATAGAGGGCGAGTGAATGTTGTTGTGGAGGAACTAGCAAATCTCTCTATGACACAGGTTGACTCTATCTTCTTTTTTTGTTTTTTGTTGCATCTAATGCGTAATAGTACCCAGCGCATCTAAGAAAGGCACGTCTCGGAATACAAACATCTGATAACAGCATTTTTGTTTATACAATATGCAAAAACTGTAATAGAACATCCCCACTTGTTCGCATGTCAATAGGTTCTTTCCTACTACTGAAACATACCATAACCTAAACCTTCTCAGAAACATACAACTTTTCCTTTGGTCTGTATCTTCTACACTTTTTCTACTCCCAAGCAGGCAGAAAGCCTTGCCCTCATGGTGCTCAAAATGCCGCTCATTACTACTTGTACAACAAATTTGTGAGCTCCAACTTTAAGTCGTTCTTTTAATCACAATACTGCAGGTAGCAATTATTGATTATGTACCAGTTACAGTGTTCTCTGTAGAACATCACAAAACTGGCACTCTATTTGATGAACCCAGCAACATGGGGGTTGATTTTTTGAGAAAAGAGTACGCGGAACTCACAGTTCTTCTTCAAAAAGTGTGCAAGTAAAGTCGAAGTTCTCTCTTAACTACACAAGGTGTCAGAGAACGTTGATAAGTACACGAAGCTTTTTGAATCTGCTCTATCACCACTGGCAGACAAACCAAGAAGTGGGGATAGAGATACTCTCCCCATTCTTCTCGATCAGTTGGCCCAGTTTGAGCGTGATTGTGAACAAGAAACAACTGTTTTGAGAGAGTCAATCCAAATGGCTTGTCTTACTCCTGATGTTACGGAACAAACCAAACTACTTGGGTATGCCTCACTGTGAATGATGAATGCCCAATAACAAAAAAAAAAAGAATTTTCAGTTCTCGGTGCAATACCTGGCTTAATGAACTCCGATTCATTGAAGAGCAAATCAATTCCCTTACCAAAGGCTTTTGGAGATTCGTTCCAGCACCCGTGAGATCCATGCTGTATCAACTCCTGTTCTATGCCGTTTTCTCACACATCCCAGTGATAGATCAAAGCCAACTTCTACTCATATCGATTCGAGACTTACAAATACAACTACCAATTCTGGAACTAAGGCACCAGAACCGATGGGTGACAGTACTGTTCCTTTCACTCATTTATCAATGGATGCACTGTTATCCTCGTCGAGCTCTCTTATTGCTGTACCGACTTAACAGTCTTATGTCTCTAAGATTTGTTCAGGGTACAGTTGAAACTGTTGAGGAGCAAAGTGACGATGAAGATACCACACTTCCCGAGGAGCATGACAGTGGACACAACTTAGTACCTGACAAGTTCGAGTCCATTGAACTTACCCCATTTAACTCCTCTACAGAGTACAGTCTAAGATAAACAGGGAAGACATAGTTCCAACGACAGCTGTCGGCGAGATGCATTTACCCCCAGGAGTAAACAATCTTCCTGTTATCGTTTTCGAGGATGAACCAAGTTCAATAGTATCCTGGGCCATGAGGTTTTAAACCTTTTAACTTACACCTGTAATATGTGTCAGGTCTGTGGAATATGAAGAAAAATTTAAAGGAGGGATATTTGATTTTGGAGAATTCACTGAGGTTGAATAAACACCACTTGGAAATTCTCTCTAAACATCTAAAAGCAACAACAGTCTCCCGAAGAGACCTCTCCATCAAACAAAATGAAGAATAGAAAATCAACACCCCCTGGTCTAGCAAAGCTCATCTCTTCTTCTAAAACTGCACCTGGGAACAAACCTGTACCATCTTCACAACCAAAACTCTCTCCAACGACACTGGAACAACTTCTTTCTCTGGAAAAAACCCACATTCTGATAAGTAAGTACAGTAGTGCATTTTTGAGTCTCATGCGGCACAGAACAACACTATCGCGTTGAGGGCTATACAGCTGATTTCTATTGCCATGTTCTTTATGCACGACAATTCAAAGCTCTCCGGCTCCTCCTCTGGGGGAAGCATTGTGAAGCAAAGGAACAACAATTTCTCAAATCTCTCACAAGATGTTGTAAGTGGCAAACCCAAGGAGGAAAGAAAGCCAATTTTCTCAAGTCGTTTGGTACATCTTCATGGGAATGCTCATTGAAATGACGGTTTTTTCACAACAAGATGACAGAATTGTGTTGAAACAAATCACTTCTGTAGAAATGCACGGATTCCTTTCTTTTGCACCATCCTACTTTATGTATATGGGACGAGTAATCTCAGAAAAAGTTGGTTCTTTCTTACTATTTCTACCTTCTTACCTTCTTTTAAAGTTGTACTCCAATATGGTGAAAATTCTAGGACTATACAGAGTTAAATTGACTGCCAGTCACGGGAAAACATACAAGCTCGATTTACTAGTGATGGAAAATCTCTTCTTCAATTGCTCAATCAATGGGGTACCGTTTATTCTTCTACTTTTTTAAAGTTTCACGAGCATCGTTAGATTTTTGACCTTAAAGGTGCCAGAGGGCGACTTATCTCTGGCCGAACTGGTGTTCTTCTCGACGGGAACATCATTAGAAGTTCTTTTCCCACTGCCCCTCTCTCATCAAAACCCTAACCTGAAAAAAACCAAATCCGAAATTCAGGTCTCCATCGTGCGCCTCTATGCGTTGACGTCCAATCCAAATTTTATCTACAGGCTTGCCTCCTGAATGACACGCACTTCCTCAGCACTCAAGATCTGATGGACTACAGCCTCCTTGTTGGCGTCGACATGCGCAGCGGCCGGCTGGTCACTGGCATAATTGATTACATCCGGATCTATACTTGGGACAAAATCGCCGAAAACAAGTTCAAGCGGGTTGCTGGTGGTGGCAGGAACGGGGGTCCCACAATCACGGCGCCAGACGAGTACGCCATGAGGTATATAGACGCTCTCAGGGTCTATTTCACAATGGTGCCCAGTGCCCACACCGTCGTTGCATCTACAACGGCATCCACAGGCACTCAACAACATAACTTGGCACAAAGGGGTTATGAACCCCACACAATGGCAGAGGAGATGTTGGCAATGTTTTAATTTTGCTTGTGAATAGAACAGACTACAAAAGTGACAAAAAACACTCCACGTCATCGTCACTTGCTTCCTTTATTACTTTTAGTATGCCACGTTTTGCCCCTGCCTAGTCATCGTCTTTGTTTTGATCATACAAAAAGTGAGATTTTTCTTCTAAACACCTTCAACATCGATCAGATCTCCCATATTTAATAGATGGACGGGCACAAGGGGCCACGGTACATGTATGAAGAGCTATTCGAGGGAGGAATGAAACAAGGGGAATCTTGGGGACTACCTCGTGTTGTTGGACCCCCTTCCAGAGGACTGTTCCGTCCATTGTGCCTGTTGATTGGCATCTCACTTATTAGGTCGCATTTTCCATCTGGGTTGGTATGCTTCCCATGGCATTTTTTTTTTGAAGTCATCAACCCATCCTTTTGTTTGTCTTCTTATTGTGACAATGAAGGTGTCCAAGATTTGTGTGGTTGTCGTTGCCTACTTAGGGTTGGACTTGGCTTCCAGATGTCTCACAAAGATGCCTCTTTCCTTATTGGCCCACTTGGTATGGTTAATCTTACTAACTGAGCATTGTAAACTCATGAAAAAAACCAAAGCTTTTCTACAAGGCATCCCCTCGGAAATACTTCGGCTTGTTGGGCCTACTGAGCCGATTTTCTATCGTACAGAATTATATGCACGATACTTACCATGGAAAACCAGTAACAACGGAGGACGCCAAGGTTTTTCACATAGCACTACCTTTTGCACTTACTTTTTGAAGAAAATAGTCATGATAGAAAGGGACCTGCCCCGAGTAGACCTGGGCGAGAGAATTCTCCCATACAAGGAAGTTAGGGAAATGGCACTTTCAGCTAACAGCACGGTTGGAGTAATAGAATGCACTTGCAGGATGCTGGCTCGTGAGAGGAATCATGGACAAAGAGGCAAGTGCGGACCATCTGCAGTACTGCACCGACACAACCTTCCTTGATAACTTTATTCAGGTTTGCATGGTATTTGGGTTATCTGAGGCCATGTGCAAAGAAAAGGGTGGGCGACTTCTAACAAAACAAGAGGCCCTGGATTTACTTGATGACCAACATCGCCTGGGCCATGTACACAATGTGTACTTTAAAAATGTTTTCGATGGCTTCTTTGCAATTTGTAATTGCTGGTTTGTACAAAATACTCTTTGGACCCAAAATCAACACACCCCTTTAGCAAATGCTGCTGTGGTGGCATAGCCACCATGATGGCATTTGGTCGAAGTTTGACTAGCTCTGGCTATGTTGCACAAGTACCTCTTATTTGAATGCAATTTGTAATGTCAATAACTCTTAACAGGTCGACAACAACAAGTGTTGTGGATGTGGCGCCTGTGTTAAAACTTGCCCATTCGACGCCATTGAAATGAAAGATCGAAGACCCGTTTTTGATCCGAGAAGGTATGCTGATTTATTAACTCAAGTGGTAGGCATTGTACTCATTCATTACAGATGCCTCGGTTGCACTGCTTGTGATGGAACATGTCCCAAGAAGGCAATTAGTTACTTGAGGGATCCCTCCAAACCAGAACCACTAGACATAAATGCCATTGCCAATAACTTATGTTGGTGAGTACAAGGAGAACCACCAAAAAACGGGAAACAAAAATTTTGAAGAGCAGAGCAATATACAACACATTTTTTTTTTTTTTTTTTGTTTGTTCGTTCGGGCACTACATACAATTGTTCATAGAGCATCCAAGGAGGTTTTCTTTGGAATTTGCCGGTCCAACAGCGCCTTGCACATGTCCATGATATTCTTGCCATTGCGGTCTCGTTCTTGGTCCAATCCAGAAGCCGTTGCTGCCAATATGCGCCTTCTTGCCGCTTCGATGAGGGAATTCACGCGGTTAGAGATTCCTCTTGGGCACGACGAATCGCGCTGCTCAAAGTCGTCGCAGGTGGCGCCGAGGTTTTTCAAGAAGTCCTCGGCGCTGCAGGGAAGTCGCAGCATCTGAAGCAACACACAAACCCAAATGGCGTAGTCGGAGAATTCGCACGACGGATCTCGCCCCGGATCCGCTGCCAACGACTGGGCGAGAAACACGAAGTGAGTGTTGGCGTCCCTCTTGCACGACGCCTTGCCGGCCTCCCCGTAGCGCGACCACACCTCGGGCTGCGCGCCGTACATCCTCGCTACAAACGAGTCGCTCAACTCGGCCTGCTTGGCCGTAAGATACGTAGCGTACGAGCCGTCTGCTTCCCGGCTACTCATCCCGATTCGATATGGTGGTCCTTTTCCCAGATCGATCGATCGATTCAGTGTCCAAGTGTCTGTCCCAGGGGTGGACCTGGATCTGGTCGTTGCACGGGCTACAAGCACTATTCCACCGGGAGTTATATGCGCTAGGGGAGTCTTGTGCAATCACAATTGCTTAACTCCGATAAATTAGATTGCCTTATTTTTGTTCCTCTTCTGCCACCTCTGCCCCGCTGCATATGCAACCAATACCGCTAGCCAAACGCGTCGTTTTCACGGAGGACACGAGTACTACTCCCACACACCACCAACACAAATCCCGTCGCCCCAACTTCCACTTTTCCAACGAGTCGCCGGCGGCTGAAACCATGTCAGACGAGTCAACAACCACTACGATCACCAAAGCACCGCCGCCGCCACTCACATTGTCGACAACAGCATCGGGGGACGCCGTGATGACATCGACGTCGCCAGAGACACGCAGCCCCCCCTCTGACAGCAGCAGCAGCAGCGGCAGCACCGATACCCAACCACTGATGAGCGAGACAGATAACACTGTGCCGCGAGATTCACCACAACCCATCGTCATGTCCTCTCCCCGCCAAAAGACAACACCCACTGCCACCACCTCGTCCTCGTCCTCGTCCTCGCCGTCCTCGCCCTCGTCGCCTGGCTCTCCCCGTCCCTCTCGCGTCGCGTCGCCCAAGCTCATGCCTCCCCCTGCGCGGGTGCCCTCGCCCGTTCTAATGCCCCCGCCTCGGCTGCCTGTCAACTGCACGACGACATCATCGAGCACTCCTCCTGAAATCGACCCCATGGATACGTCGGCAAATGCAAATGCAACTGCTACTACGGCTAGTTCCAGTGATGCGGCCACTAAAGGGGTAAGTGTGGATTATGGGATATGATCGACTCTTAAATATCTTGCAGCCAAGGTATTGTGCTGAATGCGAAGATCAACTGGCAACTGTAATGTGCCAACAGGTACGAGTTCACTACAAACCGAAACAAGTTATAATACAATCCAACCCCCTAAAAACCAGTGTCGAGATACATACTGCCAGCTGTGCTATTTTGCATTACACCGAAAAGGCTCTCGGAGCACCCACGTCTCCCAGGCTCTTCCTAATGCCCCTGGCCCTGCCACCAAGCAATCAACAAGCAATCGAGAACGCACTGCACCGCCATCACCAAGCACGGCCGCAAGGACCCAAAAAACATCTGCGAGTGCTCTAAATGGCAGTGAGGATGTTGGACGGGGGTTCTTGTCTTTTCCTTTCCTGAGATCAAACCAAAAAGTTATCACCAAACCACCTCCAGTATCAGCTCGGGATGTGAGAAGCAAAGAGACTGAGAGTGTACTTGAGAGGGCCAAATATATTCCTTTGAGACTTACCTTGGTTCTTCCGTCACCACTCATAAGTCACAACTGACTGGCTTATTCTTCCTTTTTATTTTTGGATGCAGGAGGAACGAAAACTATTGCGGCTTCTTGAAGCCATTCTTTCTAGTAATAAATACACAAACCGAATTGATGTCTCTGGTTTTAAGCTACCCGCGGCTCGAGCATCAGAGCAGGTACATTCCTGATTTTTGTATATCTTTACTTATACTCAAGGTGAAAAACATTACTGCAGTTTTAACAGGCTTGTTGGCTGCGGTTAATATCAAAAGCGGTCAGGTATTATTGTGGTCTATACTTTTCTTACCGTCTTACTTTGTTTCTCTCCTTGATACTTCTCCACCAAAAAGACAGTCCTGGCAAGCAGAGACTTCACAAAACACGAAACTTTTTTCCAACAAGTCTTCGAAATTGGACGAAGGCACAAAATAATGAATCCTGGTTATTCTACCCAGAACCCCCCCAAACTTGCTGACCAAATACCAGAAAAAATGCGTACACAATACACTATGCTTGTGTATCTGCTTCAAGATAGCTGTACACCATCTCTACAGGTAAGTCTCTTTGATTTCCTAAGCTTAACTCTGTGCAGGAAATGCTGGGAATTAATCTCATCAAACCAATTGTAACTGTCTATTCATTTTTGGAACAACGAGGAGCATTGGTTTCCCACAAATACAATACTGAAAACTGTTAACACATACTTAGGGGGTTCTATCTGATGAGTACATTGTAGTAGCAACTAATGAAGTTGTCCCAGCGAAGGTTTCTTCAACAACGATATTCAAAGTTAAAGTAATCATCTCTTCAGAATAAAACACGTGCAGATATACAAAGAGAAATCAAGACAAAAGAGCGAGCAATAGAGACAATTGCTCGAAGGTACATGAACGGTACCAAGATTACTCCAAACCAGATAAAAACATGTCTGTATTCCATATGTGATAACAATAGGTATCATTTTCAGAAGTTTTTTTTTTCTTTGTTTGACTCTTCGGCAAGTTTTTTGCGTTGCAATCGTGACCCTATCGACAAGACCATAGAGTACCTAAAAGAAATGTTTGGAAATAGACAGTCTGACCCTCTTTACTCCCTTGCAATATACGGTATCTGAAAGTAATAATAAATGTAACATGAAAACTGTCACTCAAATTTGACCAGGTGGTCAGGATGGTTCAAGGTTATCCCATTCGCATGACAAACAGTACCTTTACGTGCTGCAGTCTTTGACGCTTTGGAGAGAAATTCAGCATAACATGTTCAAACTATGGATAATGGCTGAGGAAGATATGCTCAAGTAAGTAGAAAAATCAACTGCCACATGTAGAAAAAATCATTACCGTCTTAGACCAGGGAATGCATATGAATTGAAGGACACAGGGCAGGGACTTAATAGAGTTCAAAGCTCACCACAAATCTATCGTGCCATGCACACTATTCTTCACACCACACAACAACGCGTTGGCTCATGGGTTGGCTCTTCTGTTATCCACTTGGGTATCTCAATTTTTCATCGAATTCCATCTTACAGGAGTATCCAGGCGATCACAACGTACCAAATGCACTGAATTTCATTGACAAGTACACCCAAGTGCCTAGAATTCTAAATCCAATCATCATCACGCTTTCGAGGCTCGATCAGCTTACTGGATCCAAACTGGTTGCTCGTTATTTCCAACAAACTTTCGGAAGCAATCAAGAGCTTACCCGAAAGATTCTTTCCGATTTCTTCAAGCACGCATTTGGTGTGTTGCCCTTTACTGTTGTACCTGACACTGACCCTTTCTACTAGACGGGAGTGGAGCAGATAACTTTTACGATGCCGGCTCATGTGTGTACTCTGGTGCTATTTTCCCACAACTAACCCAAGAGTTCAGGCATTGATGGAAGGCTAACCAGTGCGTGGAATTGGTGCAACCACTTGGACCAGAAGGAATTCTACGCAGTGTTCCTCCTATCTGGCTTCACTGGGTTTGACGGGGAGTGGAAGTAACCCCAAGATCTGCTTGTTCCCATCTTTGGCATACCGATGCTTTTTTCTTCCGCTTACAACACCAAATGCAAACTGCGAATCTTGGCCGTGAATTGACCATTTTTTCTCTGGCCCTTCGCTGTTACTTTTTAGAGATAAACTGCCACAAACACACAAAACCAAAAAAGATACGCCAACGGGCGAAATTTAGATCGATCGTAACACCGCAACCAACAGCAAACAGCGACACCCTAGTTGGTGCCCAGCAGGCAAATTCTGTAACAAACCTCAGCAGAAACTAAACAGCACTCGCCAACAAATACCGAATAAAATAGTAAATAATTAAATACGTCTTTGTTGCTGAAGAGTGTGCGTTGCATCTGGGAAGTACACCCAGAGAGTGAAGTCGTCCCTAAGATACTATGGGAAACCACGCCACACACGGGACCGAGGACGAGATCTCGCGTTATGTGGAAGCGAGCGCTGCACAAGGGGCGGATTCGATAGAGGCACTCCGTTCGTCGGCCCGCGACAAACGCCACAGTTTGCCAACTAAGCTCTATAATCGTCAAGAATGGGCCGAGGCACTGCGACAGGAAGCGGAAGCAAACAGCGTACCACCACAAACTTCTGCCTCGACAACAACACCAGAAGATCCCCACCGCAAACGGAGCAACACAGTTTTGCATCCACATATACACATACATTTACGCAGAAAATCAGATGCTGTCCCTCTGAACTTTAAGGATGGCATTAACACTGTCGCTACACCTAAAAACTTGGGATCACCTTCATCAAACTCTACATCATCACCTGCAGCAACCACTCCAACACAACTTACACCTCAACCAAACGCTGATAGCACCCAGCCCTCTCCTTCTCCACTTCCCCCATCTCTTCTCTTGAGAGAACGAGCTGGTACAGTGGGAGCTAATCGCCGTTCCTGGCGTATGTCTCTTCCTTATGCTTTCACAAGTTCACCAGTAGCCTCGTCAACCACACAAGCAACGCAATCGGGATCACCTTCAGCAGTCCATTCTCAAACCTTGAAAATGCCTTCACCCTTGCAGTCAAATATAACAATGGAAGAGCCGTCACCACTGAGGCCAGGTGAAGAAGAGACTAACACCAATTCAACAAATGGTGGAAGCCACTCTGACCAAATCTGCCCTGTTTCACTTAACGCTGGTACAGTTTCTGAGTCTGCAGGGAGAGGACCCTCTTCCTGCACGACCACATCGCATACACCCCTCCACGGGAAACCACGCAAAACCAGTGCACTTGCCGTGAGTGCAGATGTTGTCGAGTTATCCGATTCTCCTACCAGACCTGCTAGCAACACCAATGAATCTAATTTGCCTTCAAGTGGCAATGTCCCAACGCAGGAAGATACTTCTCGCAGCAAAGATTACAGTGAAACCCCAAAAACCCCTTCTAACTTTGACTTCGCTCAAAAATCTCGGCACACCCGAAGGCATTCCGAATTTTCTCCGACACTACATTCACTTCTGTCAGGTTTGAACAGCACTTCTGTATTCTAACAACATAACAACAAAAAACCAGAACCTACAATCTCACCGGGAGGGAAATCAAGTGCTCCTTCGAACCAACCAAATGCACAGTTAGCCTCTCCTGCCCCGATAAGGTTCATTCCACCAGTCTTGATTCCAAACTAATTTATTTTCTCCAATTGCACAATTAGTCTCAAACGCTATTCAAAAAGAGACGCCCCTCCGCCTGTAAGCAGTTCTCTTCTGTTCTGAATTAACAAATTGTCAGAGTGAAACATGTGCGGACCCTCCTGGAGAAGAACCTTCCAAAGAAACACATCACCACAGTCATGGCCACCGCCCTAGCTCATCTCATCACAGAAAAACAGCGGCAGCTGCCGAAGAAGCCCCCAAGAAGATAACGACCATTAAAAAAGTGCCCCAAAAAGTTATACCTTTTGGAGAAACTCAACCCCGCCGCCTTGCAACTGGAAAGAAAAATCCCACAAATCTCGTAAAGACCTCAGTCTCCATGATGTCACAACCCGACTCTCACTTCAATTCAGACACTGATACAACTACATTTCTTGGATGCAGGCACTGAAACCTGCTGGACAATGGCCATCGACCACACGTGTACGGCTTCGGATCTTTGTGACAGGTTTAGTGAATTTGACACATGTGAAGATGCCTCAGAAAGAAGGTACTGACCTGACTTTCTTTGTTCAGGTTTTCACAAAAATCAGTTACCGTTTATTTATTATGGATGGACAGGCGGACCCATCTTGTCCCATTACACCCGAGTCAATTGAGTCCAGTGCCTGTCAGGTAGAAACTGATGTTGTACTGCAAACTCTTGTCAATGGGATGGAAAAAACAAAGAAGCTTTATATTTTAGTTGATAACACTATTGGTTAATTCTCTTTTCCTCCTGTCCCAGCTTAATACCTTTTTTAGGGGCCAAGCGCACAGATAAGGTTTCTTTAACATCGACTGCGATTTTGATTGACAACCCATCTGAGAAAACATCTTGGATCCCAGAAGAGCAAGTCAGTAACCCCTACGATAGACTTGTCTAAAGACTTCTTCCAGATTAAGTATATTAGTAAAATTAGCTCAGGTACGTTTGCTAAGGTTTATAAAGCAAAGTACGCCGGAAAGATAGTTGCAGTGAAAGTTTTGAAAAGCACTTGCTTGGATGGGAAGGTTATAGATGAATTCAAGAAAGAGTGTGCAATACTACGGTTAGACGATCTCGCAACACTTGTAATGTCACTTAAACCCACAAGATCCATAAATCATCCAAACTTGGTGGCCTTTTTTGGGGCCTGTGTAGAAAGTCGGCTGTGTATGGTAATGGAAATGTGTCACAGGTTAACTTGCATCCCTTGATTTGTAGCATCTCAACATCCATTTTGTCTTCCAGGGGCACCCTCGTTCACCTGATGTCTGAACCAGATGTGCAGTTCACGTGGGCCCGTGTAGTGGAGTTCTCACAACAAGCATTTTCTGGCCTTGAGTTCCTTCATAAGCGAGAGCCAGCTATCATGCACAGAGACTTGAAAAGCCTCAACTTGCTTGTACCATTCCCAATGTGCTTGTTTATCACTCAATTTTAGCAGGTCACCAAAAAACTTATTGTCAAAGTTGCTGACTTCGGGTGTGTTAGTATTTCTTGAGGGAAAACTGTTGTTAATCTATTATGTCTTTCAGTCTTTCCCGGTTTCAAACAAGTACCAACAAATCAACTTTGGGTAGGCTCGTTGGTACCATGAATTATTGCGCCCCGGAATGTAAAGTGAACATTTGCTTGACATTTCTCATGCTTTCTCTTTAGTATACCAGGGAACAAGCTTCACAACTGCCTCAGACGTTTACAGCATGGGCATAATTATGTGGGAACTTGTTGAGAGACTTTTGTCTGGAAAGTATGCTGTCCCCTTTGCCGAGTATGTGTATATACACTTCGACTTCCAAATCCTCGTGCAAGCTTCGGAGAAGAACTTACGGTCTTCCCCTTAAAACCACTCCCGGCACTTACTTTACCACAGCCCCACCATAAATACACGTTGTCCTGAACCTTTTGCTGAACTTATAAGAGCCTGCTGGTCTCCTCAGCCTGCCAAAAGACCCAGCGCAACACAATGTATACAGCAACTAGAGGAATTTCGTGTATGCATTTGACTTGCGCATTTTCGTTCTGTCTGATTCCCACACAGATTTTATGCTCAACTTGGTAATATTTATATCCAGCACCACACTAAAACAAACTGTTTTTACCCTACCACTGTATGTAAAAAAGGATACTATTTGATTGTTGAAGAACACCTCAAAAAAAACCACTGCAAAAAGAAGTTACTGGAACTAACTCGGTTGGGAGTTTGGCTCAATTGGTTTAGGAGTCGTCAAATTCGGAGTCAGGGAAGGGGATGGAAGGGGTGGTGGGAACGAGGAGGGGAGACTGGGACAGAGGAGGAGTGAGGGGGGGAGAGGAACTAACGGGGGTAGTGCCGGGCGTGGGCATCTGTGGGGTGGCAGATAGCACGGGTGTGGTGGACAGCTGCGTTGTTGATGTGAGCTGTTGTTGGCTGGGAGGGATTGGTGATGAGGATATGTGGGTGGGTGTTGTGTTGGGCGTGTTGGGTGGGTCTGCGGTTTGTTGTTGCTCGGGTGTTGAGGTTGATGTGGCGTGGGCTGTGTATGAAGTGCTGTAGGGGGTGGATGGGGTGGGTGCTGGAGTGGCGGGTGGAGGTGTCATTGCTGATGAGGATGTTGACGTGACGGGGGTTGCGGATGTTGTTGGTGTGCGACTGCCGTGGTGGCTGCTTGTAATATGCGTTACAGCGGAATCATCTTCGAGGAATTGTAGAAGGAACTTGGTGCACAGGTCGGAATCACCCATCTCCTCTGGGGATTCCGGAGGATTACGAAGCATAACAGTTCCGAAAAGCCATGCTGTGTACTTTGTGAGAAGTAGGCTGGGAGGTAGCACATTTAACCTAGTTTTTGAGGCTTTACGTGATTTTGTTCACCACAGGCCAGCAGCTCTTTCAGGAATGCCACAAGGTAGAAGAATACATTGACGTGACTAGGGTCCCCCTCGCGGACGTACTGGCAGCAGGTGGAGTAGGACATTCTGTGCCAGAAAGTGAATAAATGGGCATAGAACCACCCAAACCCAAAGACATTCATGAAAATCTATTCGCACAATTACATACACAGCCTGAAGACATTTTCTATAGGAGGAAAATGGAATGACAGGTTCTGAGAGACTTTCCAAAAATCTTAATAAAACTTCTGCCATTGAATGTGGACTAAAATCTAAATGTTTTTTGTGAGTGCATTTGGAGCCAAAGGAGTCATACTAAAAGTGGCAAAGCTTTTCCCAGTATCAAGGCATTCTCGAATTTTCTCGATTTCAGATGGCTCGCCAGACACGTTAAAAATATGTGGCTTATCACTTTCGTTAGAAGTCTTTCCTTGGAGGGAGGGAGAACCTCCTGTAGGCCATTGCGAAAAATGTAGTCCACTACTCTCCACAATTCCTTCGGGATAGGCAATTTTTCGGTTGCCGAGGAGGGAAGGGGTTGAGATGAACGTAGTGGCCCAGGGAACAAAACAAGTTTCTCAAGGGATGAGCCAAAACAAGAAGCCATATATTCACATGTGATGGTTATCTACAGGTGTAAGTCCATAATAAAGGGTATGCACTCACAAAATAATCTTTTCCATTCTCCACATGAAGTATGAGAATGTGTTCTGTCTGAGTGGACGAAGACATTTGGGCCGCGCAGGTGCTGTCCACATTGAGTTTAACGTCTATCACAATTCTTGCCCCCGGCTCTAACAGTCCGCTGTGGGGGTGTATAGTCAACCAGCGTGGACAGTAAGTTTGGTCATTATTCACAGGGATAAACCACCACTTTGCGTGTACCTTGGCAATATGTAGTGAGATTGTGAGGCCGACCACTCAAGTTTCAACCTGGCCAGTATTGTTTAGGGTAACGGATCTAGCACATTGCTTCATGTAGGCTACTTTCCCAAAGTTGAGGTCATTTGTTGATACTGTAGCAATTGGATGACGTTCGTTTTCCATTGTGTCAAGTTGTTTCAAAAGATCTTGCAGAACTCTTTCTCTTGACTGATATGCTATACTCTTGACCTGAAGGAGATTTAATTTAGCAGAAAAAGTTATGTGCACTAAATACAGGGAGCTGAAATAGAGCAGACACTGGTCTATGATCAGAAATGAGAAGTTCGTGACTAAATGTTTGATGTTTGAGATCATCCATATAATGGTTACCGTACCGTAAGTATGATAGTGCAGAAATTGCTTTAGGATCTTGTGCTATCCAAAGAACTCTATCACAGTACCCAGGGGAACGTTCTTTTTCAAAGACATATTCCAGACTATTGTTTACATACTAAGACATGTTTCAAAGTGCGGGCAGAAGAAGACAACTACTTTGTATGTTGGAGCAAACCGAACTTCCTGTTCTTGGAAGGATTCAAAGGCTTGCCCTGCCGCCATTTGTTGTTTTAACTTGGAAAAATTAATAACACCAATAAGTCAAGGAAGGTAACTTGGTCTCCAGCCATTAAATGTTGCCAATCTTGCTTGGCAATTTTTTCTCGTATCTCGTTATCAGGAAGATCCACGCGGTAATTGAGGTCACCCATCCAGAACAGGTACCTATCAGGTTGAATTAGCTTGTACTGCAACTTGTTCTGTCAAAAAACTTCAAGGTCATACTCATGGTCAAATATGGTGTGATACGCCCCTGAGAATTGCATACGAGAGGAAATTTCTTTGAAGTCAGAATTTCTCCTGTTCACATTGCTATGATGTGCATGCAGATGGGAGTTTACAACACAAAAAGTGCTGTCAAACAAATTTAGTCGAATAGCAACACCACCTTTGTTTCCCTACATTTGCACTGTTATATTTCGAATAAGAAACAACTTTACCATGATTCCCATGATTCCAACTGGTACAAGGCAAGATTGTGGACAAGAAACTTCCTTTGCATACACTTTCTTCATGAAAATGTATAAAATCACTCCGACAAGTTGCTTCAATGCGACCTAGTGGGATAGGTTATGCTAATCGGCATGCTCCATAGTAGTTCTAAAAGAGAATGTCACATGCATCACAACACACACCACAAACCCACAAATGCGTAGTCTCCAGCACGCTTGAGTGAAGTGAGGATTGCATTCTTCCATAGTTGAGCTCTAGAAACATCACCTCCCGCCAGGAGACCTTCCACTGATCTGTCAAGCTCTTGGAATCTGGTTTTACCCGTTCTTTTAGAAACCTTCACAGTATCTAATGCAGTACCCAATGAAGTAAATGTCAGGCATCTTAAGCCCCTTTGATGATAGCAACCAAGAATCCAATTCCGAGTTGACAGGCGGTTTCTGGCCATTCACATTCCATGTCCCAACAAAAACACTGAAGTACATTAGTCCTACAGCTTGTGTTTGAGATTAGACGCACAGAAAATTCCGTTTACTTGTGAACTCTGGTTCTCGACTTTTTAGTAAATTGGACAACCATTGAGCAGTCTCAGTGGATATTGAAGACTCGGCCCCCTCAGACTGTGAAACCCCTGATTTTTTTTTTTTTGTTAAAATAAAGATGAAACAATCGAACAGTTCTAACCTGCTTTGTACGTTGACATCCACTGATGTGACCCACATGTTTCATTGAATTTGACTTTCTCTACAGATGTTGAGTGCATAAGCAAAAGTAACTTGAACAATAACATACGTGCTTGTGAGACAGCTGCATCCATAACATTTGCGAAAGCCTTCAAATTGGCAAATGTAATGAGATCGAAATAGGAAACTTTTCCAGTATCACGATACCGGATATCCACCAACGTGGACTGTTCACTGTCATACTTGAATTTTATATAAGGAGCAAAATATAACAATGATTGATCGAACCGAAAATGCCATATCCTCAAAAATTGGCAAAGCTTCTTTCAGTAAGTATGCGTCAGAATTCGCTTTCTTCGACAGAATAAAAACCCTATTTGGAATGTTAACAAATCTCAAGCATAATAAGGGTGATGTACGCTTTAGATTTGTTTGCATTATTGACTACAACAGCTATAATAATTCTATCGTCGTGTGAGCCATTTCCCAAAACGGCAATCGCGACAGCATTAGCATTGCACGCCTGCCATTGTCAGATACGAATGTACGTGGTGTCAAAAAAAGAAAGATGAAAATTGGTGTTTGGGTGATGTCACACGAATAGGCAAGATTCCTCGGCCTTGAGGAGATTTCGTGCAACGTGTTGTTCCATTGGAAATGTGCCTCAGTCTGATCAAACCAAACAGTTCCGGGACCCTCCGTCTCTTCCTTCGAGGAAAAATTTCTTCTCTGCTTTTTCGCCTTAATCACCCACAGACTTTCCGACTGGTTCTGGAACACTGCACTCCCGATGATGTACTACAACTCTAAAGGTTCTTCAACAAGTCTTGCCTCAATCACATCAGGGGGTCTGGCCATCAAATTTCAATTCCCCTTGTACGGTGACACCCCTGAAAGATGGAAAGGCAAAAACCAACCCAAACGACAAAAATTAAAAAAAAAGGAAGAAACCGTCTTGCACGAAACCATGAATCGTAAGCTTCGTACTAGTGTGACAGTTTATTATGACACTTTTTCCACAGAGTGCGCACCGTGTTTTCCCGTGTTTCGTAGACACAACCCTACTGCTGATGCCTCAGATCTTGTGACTTCAAAGTGAGATCTCCTCACTGTCACGACCAATCTCACTTTTTATTTCAAAAAAAACAGTTTCTCTGAGCAATCTGCATTCACAGTTGTTGTAATTGGGGCTTCTGGTGATCTTGCCAAGAAGAAACTGTTTCCATCTCTTTTGAAACTCTATGTATACTTTAGAACAATGCTTCCCTCTTATTGATTCTTGATTAGCACCATAGGCTCATTCCCTCACATGTACATATAGTGGGATATGCAAGGAGTGCTATCACTCACCACGATTTCCGTGAAGGCATTAAGTCCAAGTTTCCAGCCAATATTCCACCTCCCACCGTTGTGGAATTCCTTGAGCGGGTTCATTACATACAAGGAGAGTATGCTAATCCGCAGGGATACGCCACTCTGGCCGAGTTCCTACGTACTCTTGAGGCTGGCAAGGCATCAGCGAACCGCGTCTTCTATTTCTCTATTCCACCTTCAATTTTCACACAAGTGGCCGCGGCTATGAAACCAGCTGCTCTTTCAACCACAGGTTTCTTATCACCTAATCCTAATATTAGGTTTTTCATCAAAAACAAAAAAGGTTGGAACAGATTTGTAATTGAAAAACCGTTTGGGAGAGATTTGGAGTCTAGTGAACTCTTACAACGGGACCTGTCCGCCTTGTATACAGAAGAGCAACTCTATCGCATAGACCACTACTTGGGAAAGGAAATGGTCATGAACCTTCTTGCCCTGAGGTTCCACCATTTATAGAAGCAAACTAGTTCTCAATTAGGCCCGCCATTCCCTTAGATTTGCCAACTCTATGTTTGAGCCATTGTGGAATAGAAATCACATAAAATGTGTAGTAATTACTTTCAAAGAAGACATTGGCACAGAGGGCAGAGGAGGGTACTACACAATAAATAATACATTAAAATCTCAGTGATATAGGTACTTCGATCAATTTGGAATTATTCGTGATGTGAGATTTTTACATAATATTCTGAGATTCTCATGATTTTAGGTAATGCAAAATCATCTACTGCAAGTTTTAGCACTTGTTGCTATGGAACCTCCTGTCAGCCTGTCAGCAGAAGATATAAGAAATGAAAAAGTGAAGGTTCTTCAGTGCATCCCCCCTGTTCCTCAATGCAATACTGTAATTGGGCAGTGCGTATACCATACTGAGGATGTGACTAAATAGCAATCACAGGTATGAAGCTTATCGTTCAGAAACTGGGGTTCCCCGTGACTCGGTAACCCCGACATTTGCTGCTTGTGCCCTGTGCGTACAAAATGCCCGGTGGGCTGGAGTTCCGTTTATCTTGAAGTGTGGAAAGGTACGAAAGTAATGCATAGAATTTAAGCATAAACAATTGCAAGGGACTCAACGAAAGAAAAGCAGAGATCCGCATTCAGCTGCAGCCACCAAAGCATTATCTGTTTGAAGGCGCCATACCTAACGAAATTGTAATCCGTATTCAACCAAATGAAGGTACGGAGCGTAGTGTTTTTGCAATACCGACTTTAATTTACAGCAATCTATTCCAAATTGATGACCAAAATTCCTGGCCATTCTGGGGAACTTGTTCAGACAGAACTTGACTTGACATATAGATCCCGATTCAATGAAAACCTCCCCGATGCGTAGGCATTTATTGCGTTCTTTCTTTTCCTCAATCACTGCACAGGTATGAGCAACTGATACGCGATGTCCTTCGTGGTGACCACAGCTTATTCGTTAGGCAGGATGAGTTGAGAGTGGCCTGGAGTGTATGGCCCCTCACCATTCCCAATCTCATTTCTACTTCAGATATTCACACCATTGTTGAAAGCTCTGGAAACACAAAGAGTGGAACCAATTCAGTACAAATGGGGGACCCGTGGTCCCGAAGAGTCCGACAGAATGCTCAAGTCCATGGGCTTCGAATACACCTCCACCACATACAAATGGCCACCAGCTTCAGGGAAATCCTAAAATGTTGAAATTCGCGTTTTTTCGTGTGTTTTAAGCATTGGACGTAGTCTTCACAATTTGCTGGTACCGTATTGTCTTCAAAATAAAAAAAAAATAAAAAAAAAACGGGGGCGTGGTACTGTACGATCCCTTTTTTCAGTTTAAGGAAAAATTATTCGTCCCTGATTGCATAAAACCAAAACAATAAAACTCCAAGAAGAAACAGACAGCCCTGAGACAGCAACAACAATGAGCAGAGGTAGTTGTCAGTTTGGAGTAATTGGTCTCGGAGTTATGGGGGAGAGCCTTGCCCTGAATGCAGCCTCACGAGGGTTGAAGGTTGCAGTCTACAACAGACCCGAGGACGCTGTTGCACGTGCAAAGTACTCCAAGTACGCCAGGCACCCGCCGTTGTCCCATGAGTCTGTTTCTGCATCTGCACCTGCTGTTGATGACAGGATAGTGGCATGTGAGGGAGTCGCTGACTTCGTGGACGTTTTGTGCAAGCCTGCAAAGATACTCATTATGATTTTGGCTGGCAAACCTGTTGACGGTGTGAGCTTTTTTCTTTTTCGAATATCATCATAATCTTTGGTCTAATGTTTGTGGAAAAGCCACCATTCAGACACTGCTACCGTTCTTGTCACCTGGTGATATCATTATGGACGGGGGTAATTCGCACTTCCCTGATACTGATCGGCGTGTGGCTGAATTGCGTAGTAGAGGGATTATTTTCGTGGGTATGGGTGTTTCTGGAGGAGAGGAAGGTGCTCTGAAAGGACCCTCACTCATGCCTGGTGGAAATGCTGAAGCCTGGCCTTTGGTAATATACAGTCAATTCTCTACGTTTTTTCACATACACCAGATTAAACCTATTCTCACTTCAATGGCTGCGGAAGTTCCAGAGGACCACTCCAAGTGTGTAGGCTGGATTGGGGAGGGCGGGGCAGGACACTATGTGAAAATGGTTCATAACGGTATTGAGTATGGGGATATGCAATTGGTATTAGACTGCACTCCTTTTAACCTATTCTGATTACAATAAGATTTGTGAAGCCTACAGCCTTCTTAAGAATGTTGCCCACATGTCAAACGACGAAATGGCCGCCATATTTGACCAGTGGAACAGTGGCGATCTGGGAAGTTATCTGATTGAAATAACAGCAGACATACTCCGTGCTCGAGATAAAACTACCGGTGCTCATATCGTGGACCTTGTTATGGACACCGCCGGGCAGAAGGGCACAGGAAAGTGGACAGCCCAAGAGGCATTGGAGATAGGTTCCCCTGTCACTTTGATTGCAGAAGCTGTATTTGCCCGGTAGCTTTTCTGTTATGAATTTCCTGTTCCTAACTTCCTCAAGGGTGTTGTCGGCACTGAAGACAGAAAGACTTCATGCTGCCAAAATTCTTGAAGGCCCACATGGCCCATCCACACCTATCGGCGATAAGGCGCGGCTTGTAGATATGATTGGCAAAGCGCTTTATTCTTCCAAAGTTGTATCTTATGCACAAGGTTTTTCGTTAATGAGAGCTACCTCTCAGGTTCAATCCTGTCTTTCCTTTGTAAAAACACCTGTTTGACACCCCACCATTAGGCTCAGAAATGGAACCTCGATTACGGAGCCATTGCAATGACCTGGCGTGGTGGTTGCATTATCAGATCAAAGTTTCTATCCAATATCCGTGATGCATTTGTGGCGGACAATGCACTTCCCAATCTGATGTTGGCTCCATATTTCGCTGAAAAGCTTTCCGCTGCCCAGTCTGGCTGGCGTGAAGTTGCTGCCCTAGCCATTCAGGTATCATCCCATAACACCTTGCTTGAATAATCCACCACACCACAGTCCGGTGTACCAATTCCAGCCATTTCAAGTGCATTGGCCTACTATGATGGGTACAGATCACCATTCCTCCCTGCCAATCTTCTTCAGGCCCAGCGTGATTACTTTGGAGCCCACACATTTGAAAGGGTTGATGCCCCTCCTGGAAAATTCTTCCACTATGAGTGGTTGTCATCGTCCCCTTCTTTCCAAGCACTGTAACAATTTTGTTTCCCAAACAAACAGAAAGAAAATTTTTTCCCTTTTCTTTACTTTCTACTCAGATACATTATTGGATAACCACTCCAAGGCGTCACCCAATCCTTCACAACCAATAGCACTACAAAGGAATAGGTTCCATTTCCTGTTAGTCACTCTTTGCAAGTCCAATTGTTCTGTTAGGTAGGATCTTGGTGCAGCCCCTGGCAAGTCCTGCTTGTTGGCAAGAATAAGGAGGCTGGCCTTTTGCAGCCGCTCATCACCTAGAAGCGAATGCAGCTCAGAACGTGCTTCCTCGAGGCTGTCAACGTTTTCAGAGTCCACAACAAAAATGATACCCTGAGTTCCTGGGTAGTACTAGAGTGGTAGTTAGAGGGGTTTTTGTAGCTGCCGGCATTTACATTGCTCCAGTATGGTCTTATCGGGCTCTGAGTTCCAAGGTCCCACACAGCTTGTATATCTTAATAAGATTTTCGTATTATGGGCGCTTGCATACTGAAATTTACATTCTTAAATTGAACGACTTCAACCAATCCAGTGGAGTAGGGTTCTTCCTCCTTACCACGTAGTCTGAACCTACAGCATACCTACCAGTGAGCCAAAAAACAAGAAAAGTGGTAGTATCACACGTTATCGTGGTTTTCCCTGCGCCCTCCATTCCAACCTTCACCATAGGTCAAAAAACCTTAAAATACACCGCCATACAAACCATTATAATTTTGACATCGCGCCTACATCTTTCCAGCAGGTATGAAAACTCAGTACCCATGTCGGTTCGTTTTCTTCACAATGCCCCTTCACTCCCGAAGCGTCACGCCCACAGGTCCTTCCTCTTGTTGCCAACTTGGTTGTTAGAAAGATGTGATTGCTCTTTTCTAAATTAAAGAAAAGCCACCCGCCACAACCGTAAAGGTTCTGGTCCCAGATACCTCAATGGAACCCAGGAAGAAGACCGCCATCACATGGACCAAGTTTAGAGACGAGTTTCTCTGTAGCTCCTGGAAGTACACAGCTGTCCAGCTTCAGCAGTCACAACATGGGTGTGCCAGTCCAAACACTCCAGCCATAACACCTCCCAGTCTGTCTCCAACATGAGAGAGTTACAGATTTTTTTAAAAAAACGAACGAAACGAAGCCACCCGACGGAATTAAATTTTGTATTTTTTTTCCTTCCTACTTTTCCCCTTAAACTTCGGAGGGGATAGGCTCCGCTCCCTTGGGACAGTTTTTTGTAGGAGTGTTACAATCGTCATCACCTCAGAGAGTTCCACAATCTCATCTCCCCAGAAATGCGGAAAGAGACTTTGCTGGGATCTGAGCCGATCTGCTCCTGGTGCAAAGGGGGAAAAAAAAAAAAAAGAGGCAAAGTCACTTTACAACTGCGTTTTAACAAAAAAACAAATAACCAACTGTGTTGCACTCTCCCGTGCCGGCTCCGTAGGTGACGAAACGACAACCACAGCCAACGCAACAGCTACCGCAACACCCAATTCTCTTGGCTGGGCTAGGCTCCGACTGTTATGACGATTGCGACTGCGACTACGAGTACAAACACAGGCGCAACCGCGATCGCAATCGCAACCGCGATCGCAATCACAACCGAATAGCGGTCGCGAAGACCGCGACCACAACCTCGGCTACATCTACAATTCCCACCTCTTTAACTTTTTTTTTTACCAAAGCATTAATTGTCACTTGTGGGATACACGGCATTATCTCGTAAGTAAAGTACCCTCTTTTTACAGAAAGTTTTTAGATTTTCCTGAACTGCCCCACCAACCTCTGTCGAGCCTCTGCCTTCTCCTAGTACACCGCACTCTCCTCACACCACAGTTCGTTGCACACAAGCCACACTACCACCGTCCCTGTGCACCGCGGTTAAACAAGAAACGCTTTTTTTCGCTCTCATTTTCGTTATCGGCGGTGTATTTTATTCACCAAAATCCCAAATCAATACATTTATTGGAAATCGCTGACTGTGATCGAAATTATGTGAAATGGCTGAATAAAAAAAACACCAGACCGCCGATCCTGAGCGACGATAACGAAAAGTACAGCGTTCCGGTCTGTTGATTATTTTATTCAGCCAAAGACCAGACAATGTCTGGACCTCAACAGAGCTCAGTCTCTGTTTATATTGGTTTTTTAATTTTTGCGGACATGAGTTTGTAGAGCTCTCCGAGGCGATGACGACTGGGAACCTCCCCCTGGAAACTGTCCCCAGGGAGCGGAGCTTATCCCCTCCGAAGTTTAAGGGGGGAAAAAAAAAAAGTTTCAAAAATCGCGAGTTGGCCCGCACTTTTTAAAAAAATCTGTAACTCTCTCATGGTGACAAGGAAAACTAATTGATCATGTTTGTGGTACTCAATGAAAGAAAAACAGTTTGTCCTGACCTAACGTGAGGACATAATTGACAACAGCCAAGAGGGTGTCAGTCTCAGCATCTGTGATCGCATACCTTCTTGTCCAGCCAGTTGCTTTGCCTGGCTGATGTGGGTTCTGCCCCTCAGATGCCCACATTAGAATCCCAGCAACTTGTTGGCTGCCAAACCGCACTTGCATTTTCACTTGTGACACAAACCTCTGGGAACTGATTCTCAGGCAAGGTGTGTTGAGGTTGGATGTGTTGTATACCTCATATTCCATCCCAATGGTGTTGACTGCAATGACGGTGGGGCTGAGGCAGTGAACATAACTCTCCCCTCTGAAAGTGTGGTTTGTGTTGGACTCCGTGTTGTACACACTTAGGCCTCCTCTGATTTCCTGGTAAACTGCACAAAGGGGATCACCACAAAGAAAGTTCACACAGTTTCCAGGTGGCAGGGAAATTGGCTCAGCTTGCATCACCTTCATTCCCTTGCTGAAACTCTCCTCCAAGTCAATCATCTCCAAGTGGGTCTGAGCCATATTATTATCGTCGCAGGTGCGGATTGGCAAAAACAGAACATTCACGTGGTGGTCGCTCAGAGCTGCGCGAAAATTACGAGTTCCCAGGTCAATGCTTTTACAGCGATCCTCAGTGAACAACTCACTTCCTCTTCCTGAACCCCCAATCCTCCACACTGTCATGTGTCTGTCTCTGAGAACCACAAGCCACCTGCTGTTGACGTGGATGGAAGAATGCCGCCGCGCCGCAGCCGCGCCGTTCCCAACAGGTGCCACGTGCTCCACCGCGCATCCATTCCCATCCACCACTTCGAAGTCAAACTCTCGCGTTCCCGAGCTGCCATCCTCCAGTACAAGCCTTTCACAACAACAACACGATGAATCTGGTGAATATCCTTCCCTGCGCTCCTCCTCCTTCCTTGGCTGAGCAGCAACAACACCACCCGTCGTCGTGGTTCCAACGTGCCCAATGAGGTTCCTCATCGCGGCCTCGGTCGTCGCGAACTGGGCCGACCTCACAACCCCGAGCGTCGGCGACAGTCTCATCCACACGTGCACCTGATGGTACGCCCTGCCCGTGCGCGTCGTCTTTACGACGTCCTCGCCCACGAGCATGGATTCGACAACGTCGCGGCAGCCGCGCACGACCCACTCCCTGCCAAACTGCGCGATTATCGACGGGGACGCGGCGAGGAGCCTGGCCGGCGACCGCGCCCTCGTCCTGGCAACGAGTGAGCCGCACGCGAACGCGATGAACTGCCCCGCCGCTGATATTGTTACTTCGAGTGTGACTCGTTGTGGCGAAGAGTTTGTTGTTGGCGCGTTGGTGTATGTTTGGTGTGGTTGATGAGTTTGTGGTTTGTTGTCGTTGTTGCTGTTCGACTGTGTTGACTGTGCCGTTCCCATTTTTCAGGTCTTTCTGGTAAGGGAATGTACATCAGCACCAATACATACACTCTAATTTATTATTGGTGGTATTTGATCAAAGCCAAGAGGGTGTCAGTCTCAGCATCAGTGATGGCGTACCTGGTCACCACTGATGAACCTGTTGTGGGTGTGGAAGGGAGTGGCCCTGGACGTGTTGAGCACTGCCACACAACAACCCCACAAGGCAGCATGTCAGTGACTGACATCACGATGGCTGATCCACCTGTGTCAAACGACCTCTGAAAAGGGACACCAATGGAGGGTGTGAAGAGGTCATCAGAGGTGCGTATCACACTGAGCTCAGGTGTTGGTCCGTAGGTGCAGACTGCAATGAGGTTTCCCCCGAGAACGCGGACTACGCCTTCAATGGTGTGTGCTCGGTTGGTGCTGGTGTTGTGGAAGTGGTAAATCTGCGTTGTGCACCCCTGTGTGAAGGCGCAGATTGGATCACCACCGAGCACAGAGATGATATTATTTGTGGGCAATGAGATAGGCACAGGATCCTTCTTGAGAACGATGGCACCCTGGTTGAAGCTCTCTTTCAAATCAACGTGCCTAAGGAAAGGATCTCCCATGTCGGCCATGAGCAACACATCGGGATCATGCTCACAGAGTGCAGCTGAAAGATAGGGCTTATAACCCAACTTTATCTTTGCGCAGCACTCCTCAGTGAACAGCGGGTTGCCGTTGCTTTCTTCAGACTCATTGGGCAGCCAGAGCCTCCACAGAATAATTTCTCCGGAATTCAAAAGCACGAGCCACCTGCTGTTGGAGTAAACGGAGGTGTTTAGCCACCTTGTGTCAGTCGTCCCATCGCCAGGGAACAGGTTCCTCACCACCGATCCCCTTCCATCCACAATGTCAATCAACACACCCGTGGTCCTCGTCCTCGTCATCAGCAGCCTTTCCTTGCCAATTTCCATGTGACTTCCCTGGCCCCTACTGCCCCTCGAGGGAGCAGCTCCTCCTCCCGCTCCTGGCGGCTGCTGTATCCTCCTTGCTGTCTCCCCGGACCCAATGCACCCAACAAGCTTGGAGCGGTCAAAATAGTGCGCCGTCATCTCCAGCATCACGTGGCCTACAACCCCGAGCGTCGGCGACAGGCCCATGCGCACGTGCACCTCGTGGCAGCTGTCCAGCGCGCTGTCCCCCGAGACCCCTCCGCTCAGGGTCATCACCACCTCCCTGCAGCCGCCGCGCGCGACCACCCACTCCCTGCCAAACTGCTCGACGAGCGACGGCGACGACGCGAGCAGCCTGGCCGGCGACCGGTGCCTCGCCGCCCTCGACGCGAGTGCGCCGCACGCGAACGCGACGAACTGGTCCGCGGCCGACGCTACCACTTCGATTAGGTATCGTGGTGGTGGTACCGATGGGGTAGTCTGAACTGCAGAAGTTTCCGTCGTCCGTGTGGTTTGGATCTGCATGCCGCGTGATTACGATGTTTTGGAAAGACGGTCGTAGTTGTTGCAGTTTCCGGAGGGTTCTGCAATTCCACAAGATCGTGGAAAGTGTCGTGGGGTCTCTGTGTTTGGGATAGAGCGTGTCAGACTGGGATGAGCCCTCACAATCAAAACGTGTTCCTGGAATTTCCAATTGGTTGAAGGAGCTGTTGCTTGGTTGCTTCGTTCTTGTCAACGCACCACTTTGAAAAAAAGACTAGATTTGAAAGATGGGAATAATGCAATCACATCCAGCGGTGTGGTCGCCCCCACGAGTCGCGCTCGACGTCGTGGTGTCAGCTGTTGACCAGTTCATCACGTTTGCATGTGGAGCACTTATTGCAAGGACGAGAGCGCTGTCGCCGGCCAGGCTCCTCATTGCATCCCCCTCCATAATCGAGCAGCTTGGCAGGGAGTGGGTCGTGTGCTGCTGCAGGGAAGTGGTGTTCACAGTGAGTGGAGGGATAAAGGGGGGCACCGCGAGGGACCTGGACCACGAGGCACACGTGTGGATGCGGCTGTCACCGACCCTTGGTGTTGTCAGGTCTGGGGTCTTTGAGACGTTTGGGGAGTCAGACGGGGATAACAGGCTGGTTGGAT
>JAHLWZ010000701.1:697-13272 GCA_020536535.1 Pelomyxa schiedti | reverse complement strand
ATACCGCTGAACAAGCCCTCACACAAATAATCACAAAACAAACGCAAGAACGTGAGAAAAGCTACGCGGCGAGTGCGGTTGTGTGTTTGCCATTTAAAAAACAAACAACTCACGCTCCACTCGAGATGCCGGAGACCGAGATCTGCGAGCTGTTTACGAGGTACGGCAACGCGGCGGCTCCTACGCAACAACCGGCCAAAGAGGCAACAACGACCAAGGCACACGCAAGGCTCTTCATCGCTCAGGAGTTTTTTTGTTTCTTTGTTTGTATGCTTTTGTTGTTTTTTGTTCCGTTGTTGCCTTGCCGGGAAACTAAATATTTTTTTTCTGTGCAAGCGAAGGAAACCACAACCCCAGAAATGCACCTCAGTCGTGCGATCTCGTGAAAGGTTGGGCCAAATTTCTATCTCTCTTTGTACTTTTTATCGTTATGATCAGATTCGCCTAATCACCAGTGATGTGGGCTGAGATCTTCAGTGTGATCTGAACCCTCAGTAGCCTCAGTCTGCAATAGAGGAAGTGGGAAGATCATTGACTACTCCTGCACTAATGTCAAGGGTTGGTTCGAAAAAACGCAAAGGGCCACAGACGGTAAAAGAGAAAAAACAGGCGAAGTGTGCCGGTGACGAGAGATCTTTGACAGGCTACTGTGTTTGTGCGAAAAGGAAAGATCCGTGGGAGTAAATGGGCTGCGGTGGAACAAAGAGTGTCGGTGGTTATGAGAGCGTGAGCGCGTCCGGGGGTAGTCACCAACACCACGACAAAGCGCCGGCGGCAAAGGGATTTTTCGCCATTCCTGACAAATACAAAACTCTGGAGCAAGTGCAGCAGGGCCTCAGGGAGGCTGGCCTCGAGTGCGCTTTACCCCAGATTGATTTGGTGATTCTTGATATGGATATTATTGTAACGCGCATCAAGGAGTTCGAATCTTATACTCGGAATTGACTACACGAAGGCAAGATCACTTACTTCCGAACTTTGTCTTAGATTCCTTGCGATATCTAGAGTAACACTTGGACTGGTAAAGTATCCTTTGGGGGCAAATGCTTGCATTCCCTGCAACCGGATCACCTAAACCCGTACCAGGTAAGCTCATCTGTTCCTTTTTCTTCCCGTTTACACAAGTGGTAGAGGGTAATTGACATTATTGGTCGCACCTTGGAGCCCTTTGACGATGATAAGGTGTGCACTCCTAGTCCTGAACGCATTCCCTAAAACAGTTGTTTTAGCTTATTCCAGTTTTTGGGTTCGGTATCATTTTTAACCCAACAGAACTGTACTTAAAGTTTTAAGGTGACTTGACCACAACTGATAAGTCAGTCTTCCCGTTTTTCCCTGATGGCAGAAGCTGCTTTGGTCTTTCGTATCTCCCCTCTCACTGCTGCATTTGGTGTCTAATAAATAAAGAGAAGTTATGACACGATACAATGAAATCACACCAAACGTAGTCATGAGCGGGCCTACAAATTTTGCTCCCTTGATTGATCGTGCAAGCCAAATCGCTAGGGATACGCGACAATACCACATACTTCTGATGTAGAGTCCACTATTTCTCTTCCACCTTCTAAATATCTGCAGTATTGCTGATGGGCAAGTAACTACTGAAGATGCAACTGCCCAGGCAATTATCAGAGCTTCCAAAACTGCTCCGCTTTCAATTGTAACAATAGGGTATGCTGCGTTTCTCTGTTCTTTCGGCATCAAATCCACTTTCTAGAGTTGGTGACGGTCCCTGGGAGCTGATGGAGGAATTTGATGACAAACTTCCCGGTACGCAAACGAGCCTTTTCTCGCAGCTCGCACTAACTCCAAATCCACTTCCAAACACCCAGAGCGGCAATTTGACAACTTCCAGTTCGTTCCGTTTCACGCGATCATGAGCAAGCCCAACGTAGAAAATTATGATGTGGAGTTTGCCATCGCCGCCCTTCAGGAAATCCCAGACCAGTACAATTCAATCAAGAAGCTGAAGCTACTTGGTTGAAACCGCCGATCCAACACGCCGCTGCAGCGATCCCATAATGCACACAATACACACACCCTTGTATTTCACACTCACCTCCTGCAAAAGTGACGACAATTTTTTTCGCGTTTGTTTTTCAGGCTTTGATGAAGTTTGATTTTCCGTCCCTTTGAATCGCCCAAAAAAACCAAACCAGCCCACTGGGAACGCACGACCGGGGAAATGTGGCACAACATAAAGTAATTAAAAAGAAAATCCTGTACTGTTTCTTGTTTCGTTGTGTTTTGTTTTTCACCACGTTTCTTTTTTGTTTTTTTGAATCGTTGTCTTTTATATAGACGCTTGCTTGTCTGGGCTAATTGTGCCTACATGTAGGAGTATTTGTGGTGGCAAGTCAGTGAAGGAGGATGAGGGAAATAAGACTGAGGGCGCTGCTATTCCGTGTTCTGTGCTGTCACATTTTGCAAATAGGGAACAGATACCACTGCCATACAACACAATGTGCGAGTTGATACAGGACAGGCTGTCTGTTCCTGGAATCGAGGCAAAGACGTTCTTCGTTGATGTGGCGAACAACGAGAGGAAAAGTTTTGGCGATTTGAGGAGGGACATTGAAGCCTGGTCTCCAAGGATTTTGGCCATGTCTTCTAGCGAACCACGTATGCCCATGGTTCTTTTTTATATTCGGAATGGCTGAATATGTTGAATTATGATATATTATATCATATGATTTGGAATTTATCTTCATTCGTTCTGCCATTAATTTTTTTGTGTTAACAGCCAACGTGGGGCGCGTGGCAATGGCCTTTCAGGATGGCTACTTGGGAATGCTCCTTATTACCAGCATTATGTGTACCCCCACTGCTACAGCCGTTCTTATGGTCCCTGCATTTGGTCCTGATGAGCTTCTAGGTAAAGCAACTCAAAATATCCACCCATCTCAAAATGGTTAGGTGCCTATGCACGGACAAAGTTTTCCATAATGTTCCTTCATGTACGAGGAACAAACTCACTCGATTACTTATAATGAAAATACAGGCAACCGCATGGACTAGAGATAACTTCAGTCTTATCCGTGTTATTCTCTCAAAGGGTGAAATGAAAGGCGTTACTTTTATCTTTGACAGTATGCCCATACCTCTTAAGTACCGAACGCACTTAACTCCACTTCCCAGATATGCCTGAAGGTGCCTCCCTTAGTGCAGAAGAGGCCAGAAATATTACGTCATTAGAACAGTGGCTGAGAGGGACTAAACCTGTCCCCGGCGCTGTAATGGCGGAATACAGGCGTAAAATTGACCCAAAATCACCTGTTGCAGTTGCATTCACGTCAGGCACAACTGGTGTACCCAAAGCTTGCTTGATGTCTCACAAGAATTTTGCCAATGGTTGGCAAATCGTCAAGTTCTGCACGCAACTTTCCGATACCGATGCTGTTATGAGAACTGCGCCTTTGTTCCACAGTATGGGTGTGGGCTTTGCCTTCGCGGAACCCTTTCTTTGCGGGTCTACTGTTGTTTTACCTTGCTATCCATTTGATTCCCAGATGGCCGGAACTGCCATAGATAAGGAAAAAATTACCCAGCTCTCTACAGTACCAGCTGTATGCTGAATCTTCTATTACGCCGTTCTTATTAGCCACTAGGCACTGGGAGCACTGATAACTCTTCCAAATGATGTGGCAACCCTTGCATCTGTTCGGTCTATTGTACTGGCTGGCGCATCTATCACAAGTACAGCCCTGGGGAAAGACCAAAAAATTCATCATTTCTTCAGAAAAACAAGCTGAAAATGCAATGAAACGGTTTCCCAACCTAGAACGAATTGGATCTCTATATGGAGGAACAGAATCATCTTGCGTTACCTCTTGCTATTATGCTCGGAATGAAATCCCTGGGTAATAATTTTAGCGGAACAACAAGCAGAGCTAATTACCATAGAATGGCAGATGGGCCACTAGGGACACCACTTCCAGGGACTGAGATAAAGTTGGTTGATCCAACAACTGGTGATATTGTGCCTCTTGGAGTTCCTGGGGAGCTGTGTGCCAAATCCTGCTATTCTAGTTCGGTACTATCTCTTCTTCAAAATTAAAATTTTATTTTAATAGGGATACATTGACATACCAAACATTTTGGATGAGCATGGATTTTACCACACCGGTGATCTAGTTGTCTTTAAAGGCACCAATTTATTCTTAATCGACCGCATCAAAGAAGTTATTAAAAGGGGTGGCGAACAAATATTTCCTTGTGTGTCTACCCTTTTTTTTCCCTTTTTACCCCAACAACAATTGACATTGAGAATAAGCCGAAATTGAGGCCATTGTGTGTCACCACGAAGTTGTAGCCGAGTGTGCTGTTGTGCCGGCTCCCGATGAAGCTCTTGGTGAATGCACTGTCTGCTATATCTCACCAAATCAACTCGTTTTGAGCAGCAAATACCGTTCAAATGATGACGAAGCCAAGAAAGACATAAAAACTTTAGTGTCTTCCAGATTGATTCCAGCTAAGGTTGTTCAAACTGCCGTTGTTATCTGTTTTTTCCGAACTTATGCGCCCCTCAGGTTCCAGATCATATATTTTTCCTGGAAGCACTGCCAAAGACACCTACAAAGAAAATCGCCAAATTGGTATTGAAGCAAATGGCTAAGGACCAACTCAATGCCCTTAGGTAGAGAGCATAACAAAAGAACTAACTAAAGTAATTATATGCAATCTAAACTAATCAAATTCAACAGATCCAAGTGCCAACTAGCGCGGGATAAATCTACGAATCCCCCAAAAACACAAAGGGGGAAAGTGATAGCCAAGATTTTCGCCCAGTGTCTTAGCATTCCAGAGGACACAATTGGTGTTGATGATAACTTTATGCTGTTGGGTGAGTCATGTGGCCTTTCAGGTCTCATTACACACTCACTCCTAATATCTTGACTATAGGAGGCAACTCAATTCTCGCCATGCGGGTTGTCTCAACCATGTGGCGTGAGCTTGCTATACAGCATCAAATGCCCCCAGCTCTCCTGCTTTCGTACCCAACAATTCAGGACATTGAAAACTACCTTGATACTGCAAAGCCGATGGATAGCCAGGAAATTGCAGAGAAAATTGCCAAATCCTTGACACCACTTGAACGAAAAATCTCTGGCCTCAGATTTGTTCCCCACGATACTACAGGAGCCCCAAAGCAGAAGGTTATTCTCCTGACTGGAGTAACTGGACACCTTGGAGTCTGGATCCTGCGTTCATTGCTCCTACACTCCCCAAGTGATGTCAGTGTGATGTGCCTTGTACGAGGAACAACTGGTGATGCTGGCCAACGTGTCCGTGCTACTATTATGGATGTACTTCCAAAGCCTGGTCCCCTGCAGTTGCTGCAAACAATTCAAATGTTTAGCAACCGTACAAAGGTTTTGAGGGAGGAAAAACAGAATATTAGGTTTTTACATCAATATGCAGGTTTTACGAGGTGACATTACACAAGAACATTTTGGCCTGAGTGAAGCTGACAGAGTCACACTTTCATCAAAGCGAATATTATCCATTGTGCACAACGCTGCAGAGGTAAATTGGCTTGGTACATACGAATCTATGTTCAAGTCGAATGTGGATTCCACAGAAAAACTCATTGAACTTGCCTGCAAAGTACTCTCTATTTAGTTCAATTACTATGCGTTAATTGTTTTATTCTGCAGAGTGGAGCATCATTTCACTATGTGTCTTCTTTATCCACTCAGTGGCAGTACCTCAAGACTGGTGAGCCTGCACCGGAGGTAGGCAAAAACAAATATAAAATCCTTAAGTCTCACATAATATTCAAGGAACCTTTGGCTGACATTCCATCAGGCATGAGTGGGTACTTTGATACAAAGTGGGCTGCTGAGAGGCTCGTTATTGCCGCACGTTCGACGGGAATGCCTTCTTACATTTACCGTCCAAGTTTTATTGCTGGGGCATCTTGCACTGGCAAATGCAACAAAGATGATTTCGTTTGCAGGATGCTCAGCAGTCTGTCTGATTTGCATTGTGCTCCAGAGAACTTGCGGGTGAGTTCATCTTTTCTGTCATATTCTCATAATTCATATTTTCAAAGCACATGATGGTTGACGCTGTGACCGTCGACTATGTTGCCGATGTCATTGGGCACTCAGTTACTAGTCTCCATGACAGCCCCGGCCTCACAATGAATGTATGTGGTGAGGCTGTTTCCATCGAGGACCTCGTCAAAGGCACACTTGCATTTGGTTATCCTGTCAAATTTGTCAGCCGCGGTATTCTTTCAATTAATTTATCCGATCTCTCCCTCTACACTCCAATCTCTCTAAACCTCACACTCTCCTTCACTCACAAATTTTCCGCAGATGACTGGGAAGAATCTATTGCCAAGTCATTCTCTTCCCCAAAGCCGGCCGCAGTTGCTCCGCTTGTGCCGATGCTGAGGAGCCTCAATGCGGTCAAGGGAATGGTTGGGAAGCACTCCATATGTGACCGGGTTTGTGCCGGGCAGAAAATGCCGCCGAGGTCAGTCAGCCTCTCCGTCCTTACTATGATGATAAACTGGCTTGTTTCCAAGGGCTACATGACAGTATGAGTGCTATCCCATATCTTCTCGCTCGCTATCTTTGCACTTACTTACAATTCCCACCCCAAATCATCATTAATAGCCGCCACCCGGAGGTCTGCAGAATCCAATCAAGAGACTGGCACTCAAAGGATTCTACTACTTGGTAATCATCGCGGTGGTTATCTTCCTTGTGTTTCTCCTCATCGGCTGTGCCACGTCCCTCACATCACCCCCTCACCTCACTTGAACCCACAATTCAGGCCTGAATTGTAAGCACTGCAGCCACCACTACCAACTAACAACTCCGAGCCGTGGAGCCACGGCATAATTAACTTCACATAAATCAATAAAGGTTTTTCCCAACGAAATTTGGCGGAAAAAAAAAACCAAAAGGTTTCTATCTAATGGCATCAACAATCCCACCATGATGATGCCCTAATGTGGCAGTAATAGGTTTTGGGTAGGGGACAACCAAGCTGGGCTGGGGGGGTGACACTGTGCCACTAAACAGGTGGTTCCGCTTATTAATTAGATATTGAATGAGAGCAAAGCATTTAAGACAGTGTTGTAGTTTTCATTTCTTTTGTTGCAGTGTTGGTCTTGTTGTTTAACCGGTTTTGTGCTAACAAAAGACTTCAATTTTTAATTTTTAAAGACCAGTCTCCACTTCAAAGGTGTTAAGCAAGCCACACCACTGTTCAGTAGGGAATCCAGCAAGGGCACACAACGGAGAAGAAAAAAGTGATGCTCCGGGTGGGGATCGAACCCACGACCTCAGCATGACTCAATACTGTTCTTATAAGTACCGCGCTCTAACCAACTGAGCTACCAGAGCACTTAGTGCTCTGGGGAAAAATAAAGAAAATTGCTACGGCTTCCGTTTTTTCCTTGTTGTCAGACAAGACAGGAGATTGGCACGACAGCAACTTCAAGCAGGTATGGCCGAGAGGTCTAAGGCGGATGATTTAAGCTCATCTATCGTGAGATGCGTGGGTTCGAACCCCACTGCCTGCATAAAAATCAAATCTTTTTTTTGTGTACTCTTTTGCTAAAGGAGAGTGCTTGGTAAGGAAGTGGAAAGAGTGTTTAATTAAATGTCAATCCGATGTGGTGTAGTTGGCAACATCTCTGACTTTCACTCAGTGGCCCCGGGTTCGATTCCCGGCATCGGAACTTCGTTTTGTTTTTGCTCTGTGATGTGACTCTGGCGTGATTAGAATTTAGTTATGCCATAGCCGTCGTCTAATAGAGTAAAGAGAATAGAGAAAAGCAGAAAGAGATTGTACGTGCCTTCGTAGACACGAGTTTGAAAACGGTCAAGCGCAACATTGAGCTGGGGAAACAGGGAGAAAGAAAGAGTTCTTCTTAACGAAAAAAACCAAACAAAAATGGGGGTTGGTGCTTCGGGCTCGGGGACAAGAGAACCAGTAACACCAATTGGTGGCACAGGCACGCAGGGAAACGCCCACATTGCTGCTGGTTTGTTATTTATTTCAAAGACTGTTTACGTGTCTCGTTTTTTACCAGCCTAATGCACAGCGGGGCCACCACCACTCTTGCAAATTGTAATGGCGGGAGATGCACGCTGTGGAAAATGTACTACTTCTCTTGATTCGTTAGTTACAATATATATTAAATAATAAATTGTGGGTTTTTGTAAAGGGAATTAATGCATTTATTTAACCCATGAAAGCGGCTCTGGTTGAAAGACTTTCTGTGTGTGGGACCATTTTTATTTATTCGTTCATTTTTCCCTTTTCCCTTGAAATAACGATGGCTGTATGTTTATTTTACTATCAGAGAGATACATTTTCAGGCACTTATGAGGCGACTACCGGCGGGAATTTGGTGAGGCATAGACTCAGTGATTGCGATGGTAGCAATCCCGTGAATCTTCAAATTGTAGCCTGCCTAGAATACTTCTCCTATTCTTCTTTCCTCTTGAGATACTAATAATTTCTCAAACGCAGTGGGATTGTGGAGAGATGTATTATTATTTTTCCATGGATTCCTTCTTCTGTCTAACATTCTTCTCCATTGAAGACGCATTTGTCTTCTGGCTTCATGTAATCATAATTGTCACCCTCATGGAATCATTCACTTTCCTGTACTAAAATGGTTCATAGATTTTAGGAACAAGAGTGGTGCACTCCTTGTATAGTATGCCGCACATTCATACTCCCTCCATTATTATTTTTGGTGCGGGTGTTCCAACTTTATTCATATTCATTCTTCATCATCATCCAAGTGATGTCAGGAATACACACTCTTTTGACAGTATCAGAAAGTGGCATGCAAGGCTCAAAGAGAGTTCACCAGGAGCTGCTGCGGTCTTAGTGGGCAACATGGTTCGAATTGTTTATTAATAATAATAAAATAGAAATTCCTCTAGCTCTCACAAACAAAAAATACTTAATAGTGTGATGACGAAGCCAATCGCCAAATACCAAGTGCCACTGGGAGGCAACTGGCCAGTGAATTACACATTCCATTTATGTATGTAATCGAAATCCAACTACTTCTGACATCCCACAGAGAGTGCTCTGCTCTGACAGGAGACAACGTTCAGGCTGCCTTTGTGCAGTTGACCACGGCCATTAGGTCTGGAGAGCAGGTGGAAATAACAAGCAAATGATTCCACATCAACATTGGTGCGAAGAAGGAGAACAACGAATACCTCTTTGAGTGGGTCCAGTCGTCATACAGATTGTGTAGTTCTTGAGGAAACAATGAAACAGAGTTTGGCAAGCACAACCCCCGTGACTGCATCCCTCAGATCACAAGTTATGGGTTGGATGGTGGATGATACAACAGGAACGCGGCATGGAATTGTCCTGATGTCTGAGGGATGGAAAACGACTGCGTGTTCCTCAGCGATCAAAGTTGATTGTTTTATCTCAATAAAGAAATGAGCACCGCTGGCTTGGTCGTCTCCGCCGACGACGCGCGAAACAAAATTGCGGCACTGGCGTGCGCGTCCAACGCGCGGTGCGGGAGCCGCAGCCCCGCTGCGCCGGTCGCGCGCGACGCCCCGCTCATGCTCGGCCTGTGGCGACGCCTGTGGTCCCGCGGCCCGCGCCTCTCCGTGCTTGCCGTCACCCGCGACCCCGTCACCGGCACCACCGCCGCGTCGCTCGTGTCGTTTGGCGTCTCGCGGCTCCTGCTCGGGGTCACCGGGGCCGTGGCCCGCGAATTGTGGGACTGCGCCACCGAGTGGGTCAACTCTGGGCCCACGTTCTTCCTCAGCACGGACTGCGTCGCGCCGGCGTTCTCGGAATTGGCGGTTGGCCACATGAAGGAGGTGCTGGTTGTTCCGTGTGAGGACCCATTGACCACCACATTCACTCCCCAGATACTCAAAACAATGGGGGGGTGGTTCAGGTGCCATCCCACAGACGGTCGCTGGTGGGTGTGGTGCAACGGCACTGTGATGGTGATTGAGGACCTGCTGCTGTGTCCTGGTGAGGATCAACAGGAAAAGAGCTTCAGTGGTAGTAGTGGGAGGAGCAAAGCTTTTGATGTGATTGGGGGAGTTGGTGAGTATGAGTGCCTGGGGGATGTCAAGCCTGGGAGGTGTTTCCACTCAATCGTGTGTGGGAGGCCTGGTGAGGCCATTCTGGTGTTTAACAACAGAGCCGGTGAACTGCCCACTTACCTGGTCACAATCAACCTCTCACAGACCAGGTTAAACCGGAGAATTTCCGTGGTCAGCATCTTGTCAGTTCCTCACAGATACTTCAGTTCACTTGTGATGAAGAAGACCAGCAGTGGCGGAGATTACTACACGTTGGTGTTGCAGGAGGATCAAACGGGACCACAGAGCATGGCACCCATTGTTGAGATCGACCTGGACACTGGGGAGGCAATCGTCCCGCTTGTCACAAAGGGTGAAATTATTGGCAGGCTCTCAGCATCGCTGTTTTGTGTGTCCCACAACCGGAGGGGCTTTGAAGTGTGGGACTGCAACACCCTCACGCAACCACTGAGGACTGTGAGCGAGGATTGTCAGATGTTGTATGGAAGTGGTGGTTTCGTTTTTGAGGTTTGCAGGGGTAATAGAGTTAGAGTGACAGAGGCATACACTGGGCACCACATCGTGACCATGAAGCTCTGGCCCCATAGAAACAGAAGGACGTGCTGCGACACGCACGTTTTCTCCACCCCTTGATTGTTCCCACTTCACCGGGGTGACCAAAACCTAAATTGGTTAGGTTTAAAAATTTTATAAGAGGAATTTATGACAGGGATTGTTCCCACTCCACCCCTGGGGTGAGAGGAACAATCCCCCTCACCCCGAAAAAATCTCAGAGATTGGTCTTTTCTAGTAAAAATCCGGCTGCTTAATTTCCGTTATCCCTGGACAACAACTGAAAAAAGTGATGCTCCGGGTGGGGATCGAACCCACGACCTCAGCATGACTCAATACTGTTCTTATAAGTACCGCGCTCTAACCAACTGAGCTACCAGAGCACTTAGTGATGCGGTAAAAATAAAGAAAATTACGACGGCTTAGGTTTGTTCCTTGTTGTCAGACAAGACAGGAGATTGCCAACCCAGCAGCTTCGAGCAGGTATGGCCGAGAGGTCTAAGGCGGATGATTTAAGCTCATCTATCGTGAGATGCGTGGGTTCGAACCCCACTGCCTGCAAATAAAATCTTTTTTTTTGTGTTTTTTACCCTTTTGCTAAAGGAGAGTGTTTGGTAAGGAAGTGGAAAGAGTGTTTCATTAAATCTGAATCCGATGTGGTGTAGTTGGCAACATCTCTGACTTTCACTCAGTGGCCCCGGGTTCGATTCCCGGCATCGGAACTTCGTTTTGTTTTTGCTCTGGCTTATGGGAATCAGCCAGGAGATTGCTTCGATGCAGGACCAGCAGCAGCACCAGCGTCATCAGATATATGATTGTTCAATGTTTCTCTTAAAAACAAAAAAAAGAAACAGACGATGATGGGACTAAGTTTCATGAAAAGACATGTCAACCCTCTTTCAGGGCAGAGCATTGACATGAACCTCACTCTTTTTCATTTCAAATGTGAAACTTCCAACGTAATAGCCAGTTGAGTCAGTCACATCAGCACCAGGCCTGGGGGATTCACCACGGTTGTGGAACAGGAACCCTGATTCGGCAATCACTGGAAATGTCACACCAAAGTGCCTCATTGCGATGACCCTCAGTGGTGCTGCAGTGTCGTTGCAGTCCCAGATTTCGATCCCCTGATCACATCTCCTTGAGATGCAAAACTGGGAGTGACTCAGCTGTGAAAGCTTCTGTATTTTTCTGGAGATTGGCCTCATGGCACCGACTGATTCTTTGACTTGGTACACTGCCCTGTTCTCTCCGCTTTCATTGCTCACTTCCACAAAGAAAGCTCGCTGGCCATTGGCCTTCTTCATTGCAATCCCTGATAGGAAGTGCTTTCGGGATTCTTCCACTTCTCTCCTTGTCAGGCTCAACACAACCAGCTCCTTTCTGGTGTGGGTCTGGTTGACATCAACAACCATGAGTATTTGCAACTGATTTTCAGCTCCCTCAAGGATCAAAAGAGCTTCATCAGGGATTGCCTTGTTGAACGAAATTGAAACGCATTCTGGGCCCTCAGGGAGTGCACCATCCAACTGCACATTACCACTCTCTGAACCCATAATTCTTACCACAGACAACATCCCGTCTTTATTGCAGTGCACCCACCACTTGTGGTTCCCGTCGTGCACGGAGCACACGTCGTTGTACTCTGTGAGCAGAAGACGGCGATGCTGAGTGACCAAGTTGAACAGAAAGAACCTGAAAGTGTGCGCAGTTGCTTCCCTCGTCACCACGCAATTCGGCAGGAACGAAACGACGTTGTGGAACCGATCGCCTTTCCAGCCGCACACGAATTTCATCGGCCTGGTGACGCTGCCCAACGAGGCCGAGAAGCCCATCGTAAGGTTGGGACTGCCCAAACTTTTTCGGTGTGCACACGATCAAAAAACGAGCGTTTTTCTGGGAAAACAGTGTGCACACAGTTTGCAGCACGCCAACGGCCAACAGACACACCAATGTGCTTCC
>JAHLWZ010000700.1:6860-21756 GCA_020536535.1 Pelomyxa schiedti | reverse complement strand
ACAAGTTGACCACACTACAAGTTTGGAAAAAACAAAAAAAAAAGAGCCATTAACAGTCACACATACCGGCGAAGGATTGCAGTGTGGACCGGAATTGCTCAATTGTGGGAGAACTGCTCATGGTGGTCGGCATCGTGGTGTGTGATGGTGGCTGTGGTTCACACTCACACCCCAATGTTCTGCCCTCCGTTGTGGCCATGAGTGACACTGAGATCAAGTAGTAGACGAAATATCTTTGTCTGCCGAATCTGGGGGACACAATTCACTGGGGTGGATTGGGTTTGGACCAAAGGATGGTGTTCTTTGCGTTTTGTTGGGTGGTTGTGGTTGGTGAGGCTTGGGTGGGGCTCAACAGTTCAAATTGGTTTTTCGTGTAACCCCAGGAGAAAACAATTAATTTTTTTTTTGGGCTAGTGATGGGCAACACAACGGCACCAGCAGCCGATGCGACTGCCTCGACACCTCATCAGGAGCAACAAGAGACGAGGACTGCGGTCGAAGTCGCCCCCGGCCACGGGGACGGCGCGGGGGGCGGGGGCAAGGATCTTCCCCCCGCTGCGGAGACGATGGAAGCCGGTGGACGGGAGGGCGACGGCGGCCGGCAAGGGGGGGAGCCGGAGGAGCGCGCCGCAGGAGGAGGCGGGAGCAGCGGCGGCTCCGACGAGGCCACGGGCGGCCGCCCCGGCCACGACGACGATGCGGTGGGCCGCCGCGCAGAAGGCGCCGCGGACGAGAGAGAGGAAGGGGAAGGGGAAGTGGAGGGAGAGGCGGAGGGTGACGGAGATGGAGATGGAGATGGAGATGGAGATGGAGATGGAGATGGAGATGGAGACGGCGAGGACGAAGGTGCGGCGGCGGCGGCGACGCACACGGCCACGGCAACCGCTACAACTACTTTGGGCTTGGAGATGTGCGGATCGTCGGCGATGTCTTTGTGTTGTTCATCGCCTGGTTCCTCGGCTTGTGTGCTGGGAAAAAAAGAGCTGGGGGGTGAGTCTGAGTCTGAGGCCAAGGCCGAGGCCGAGGTCGAGAGCGATACTGAGACCGAGACGGAGACCGGGACTGGGAGTGCTGGCGACAGCTTGGTGCCTCGAGTGCCCATCGAGGGATCAAAAGTGGAAACCGGCGGCGAGAAAGGACCTCCGGGGGACGCGGCTGTGGCAGATTTCATGCAAATCACGGAGAAGAAGGACAGTGAAATATCCGAGAGCTGCAGCGGTGGGGGCGGCTGCTGCGCCTCATCCACGTTGGCTACAACACTTTGCCATTCGGGTAAAACGGCTGAACAGTTGACCACTGATTTCGATTTCGTGCACCTGGAATCGACCACTAATCACACTGAAGATGACGAAAAAAAGGACGAAGAGGCTGCATTCACAATTGTGACGCCCTCTGACGACTCGTCAAGTGCTTCCACGTCGCTAACGGATAATCTTGTTAATGACTATACCCCTGAGATATCAGACACCAAAACCCAATTGGCACCACCACCTGTGAAGACCATCACAGAAACTGATGAAACGGAACAGAACTTGGATGCTTGCCCTGAGCAGGGACTCGAGTACGGATGGATGCTACTTGATGGCGTTTTAAGCCAAGACGATCCAGTAGCCCTTGTTGTAGACCTTGTTGAGCGCGGTAATTCTTGATGGATATCTTGGATTTTATTCAAACTTTGGCAAAGGTTTTGATCCGACCATGCACGATTCCGCTGGTATAACGCCTATCGAATACTGTATGACTAGAAACGTAGATTGTGCACGTGCATTGATGCATGCAGAGATAAAGAAGCTCGCAGCAGTATGTAAATCAATCAGAGCCAGTGATAAGATCCAACAACAAACAAGGATATCAAGAATATTCAGTTGGCACCTCCTCCTTTGGAGGGAAGTATAAAGCAAGTACAACTTCAAGTCCCTGACCTTCCACCTGGTGTCAGCGCAACAGTGTGTGCCTCATTTATGCACTCTTTTTAAAATGTCCCACAGAATAGCCCTGAAACTGAATACGAGAGATACGCAAGAGCTTCTCGTGCAGGTCAACCGAAACCTCCTCAAAGTAGTTTACAAGACATGTATCACACTGAGGAAAGTGAGTCTGAGGAATGCATTGTAGATGATTTGTTTTGGGATATGAAGAATGAACAATTTGTGCATTGCGGTGAGCGCCTAATCGTCACAGTATTTAAAAACTAACCCATTTTAGAAGAATATTTCTTGAAGAAATCTATGGAATCGCATATACCACACACACCAAGTCCTCACTCACCTTCGCTTTCACGTTCAACATCTGAGTCCTTTTCACCAGATACAGTCAATTCACCCAGTCCGGCCCTTTCTCTTCCAGCCTCACCAGCACCAGTTACTCCAACACCTACGCCTGCTCTAGCAGTTTCCCTTATGTCTGCAGTTCCAACCCCGCCACTAACACCAGCTCCAACACCAACGCCTCCTCTTTCTCCTGTTCTCAGTCCAACTCAAAGCACAGCTACAAGCACAACACCAACTCTGTCCGCCAACACAACCTCAACACTTTCAGTGGACACCACTTCTGTTACAACTGCCACATCAGACAAATCCAGTTCAACAACTCAACCAGTAGATTCCGAAGTCCCCCCTACAACTGCAGCACCACAGGAAAAATCTGAAACTTCAACTTCTTCTGTGTCTGTGACATCAAGTGGCAAAGGTTGAGCCTCCTTTCATCCATAATTCCAACATTCAAACCAATTTTCAGTGAATACTGTCGTGGAGATTGAAAAAATGCACCACCGACTTAGTCAGATCGAGGTTCTTCAGCGCGAAGTTAGTATGAACACAAAACAACTGTAACCCCGCCCAAATACTCACTCTGAAAACACTTCAGATGCAAAATTCCAATATAAAAGATTTACTGGCAATGGTTTCGAATTTGCAAGCTGAAATCAAGAAAATGAAAGGTATGACATCTTTGCTTTCCTCAAGTGTAACCTAACTTACCTCCAGAGGTTGGACATGTAATCAGGACCGACGTTGGGGATCCACCAAACGAGACTGATGACTCGGCAGCTCCTGAAGAGTCCACGTCCTCAGCACCACCTAGTGCCCCGCCACCCCCGCCACCCCCTCCTCCACCTGGTGCTCCACCCCCTCCACCCCCGCCTGGAGCCCCACCACCCCCAGGGGGAGATACCGGCAAAGCACCGGGCACCAAAGGCCCCCGAAAATACATGACAAAGGTCCGCACACGCCCATTGGATAAATTGAAAGCTGAAGTTGAGGCTCAAGTTAGAAGCTCTGAACTTTCCAAAGTAGCAAAGGGAGTTGAAAAATGCACCGATAGTTATATGACTGCATTCAGGGAGTATGCAAGAAATATTACTTGGTACCCTTACCTCTTACCTTGCACTCAGTCATGCAGACGTGCTTACCTTTTTGCTGGACACATATCCTTTCTTCATTGTCAAGTTCCCTGACAATCCCAATCAGTCATATCAATTAATGTGCACCTGGGAGAAGGAGCTTTTTAAACATGAGCAGTGCATATCCATGCCTTCATCCGAAATCGAGGTATAAACTCCTTCTGGGGAAATATCTAACCAGAAAACAAAAAGAAACTGCGAAGGGGAAAACGGTATGACATGGAACGCCTTGTCAATGTCGAAGACATCAAAGCGAACATCCAAGACACCCTGACACAGGTCCGGAAAAGACAAGAAGAGGCTGCCCGGCGAGCAGCACAGAAACCGGGAGGTTCCATGGAGGATGTAATGAAACAGCTACTAGAATCCATTGCTACCAGAGAAAAAAAGCCGGGGCAAACCATGGAAGGTGCGGAAATTCTGATCCCCAAAGAGCACCTCCAACTTGACTTTTCCACCTGGGGATCCTAACAAGCAACAGCACCCAGTTCTCACCCCTATTCCCCTATTGTATATCACCCACACCTATTTTTGTGATGGCTAAAACATCCACTTTTGCCTTCTTACCTCCCTTCCCACCCAGGAAACGCCATCTCAAAAACAAACCCTTTGATTGATGAGAGGCCACTAGATTTAGTTCCACCAAACAATGCAAAGCGAAGAGGTGTACGTGCCGGGGGACGAAAGGGCGTCGTTTGGCTGCCGGGCAACGCTGTCATCGCTCGAAGCGACGGCTGCTGGGGACGCGTTCGGCGAAGCGTTCCGATCCGAGTTTGGGCACAGCGCCGAGGCCGAGGCCCTGGCCGCGCGCAGGCTGCCAGAGGGACCAACTTGGTACTGGACGGACGACACGGCGATGGCGATTGGGATCGTGGAGGTGATGCTGAGGCATGGGACACTGGTGGGGCATCAGTCCGACTTGGCTGGAGCGTGGGGCAGGAATTACTGGTAAGCGTCTTCACTAGCGCCAAACGCCAAACGGTTTTCTGTTGGCAGATATTTTGCAAGCACAGCAACTATTTGGGCCCAATAATGTTGAATGTGTAATTGAATTTGATAGGAGAATGGGACCACGTGAATACACCAACCAAATGGCGGAAATGCTAAAACTGTTCAAATCAGACCCAGATTGTTGGCAGCATGAGAGTTCATCTGCATTCAATGGCACTGGATCGTCAGCCACTTCCCTCTATCAAAATCCTGCAACTAAGTTCACTTACTTTTGATTGCAAAAGATGGGGGAATGGATCGGCTATGCGAGTTGCTCCTTTAGGAGCATTCTTTGCATTTCAGGATCCTTCTAGGATTGTTCAGGAGGCAACATTATCTGCTCAGGTTACTCACTTCCATCAAGAAGCCAGTTTGTTTTTATCCTTTTGTTTTGTTTGGTTTTAAACCTTCTGTAGCTGCAGGAGCCATTGCTGTTGCTTTAGCGGCAGCATATGTTGTAAGAGCGGTCTATGAGCACACTCCTCCCTCCGCAGCAGGACTGTTTGAATTCGTTCTCCACCACACTCCTACATCACAGACTAGGCAAGGGATAGTCACGGCATCCACCATGCAAATGGATCCCACTGTTGTTGCCCAGGCTTCAGCGGCGCTTGGTAATGGCAATAACACTTCCTGCATGGACACAGTGCCGTACATGCCCATTAATTCAGCTTTCCCTGTTAACTCCTCCTAGTTTCACTTTGTGGTGTGCTGCGACTGCACTGACTCACCCGGAAATGACGTTTCAAGATGTGATGTGGATGACCATCTGTGTTGGTCAGTACCTACGTCTTTGATATCTTCAAGCGATTGATTTCTGTTAAAAAGGTGGTGACAGGGACACAAATTGCGCTATTGTTGGCGGAATTCTGTCCATTTCCCTCAACCTTTCTCATTTACAACAATGGCAACCACTAACAGAACCTCTCATGATACATTGTTGGCCACAGATACCAACCAATTTGTGGCCCATTGGCCTACCAAGAAGAGGTCGAGACCTACATCCAGTATGACTAATTCCAAAACAAAATACCCAAACTAACACACAAATATAGTGCTGCCCCCATACAGAATACCTCTGAGTAACCCAAATAGTAACAGCTTCTGTTCTCGGCCAAATCCAAAAAAACCGTGGCTTGTGAAAGCCATGGAAGAGAAAACTTAAGTTATCAAAAACTTTCTTTGTTCAATTGTTGGTTCCAAGGAGTGGTTCATTCACATCATTGGGGACTTGTACAGAGCCAAAATCACCAGTGATGAACACGGGCACTGGTGTAGATGAAGGTCTGGGCACCGTTTCGATTGTTACATTAAGGGGAGGGCTGAGACCAAGTGCTCCTTCTGAAGTAGACACGCCAGGGGCAGCCACTAGTCCACGTAGTTGCATGACCGGGTTGAAGGAACTATATATAGTGCCGGGTGCTGCACTGTGAAGTGATTCTTCAAGGTATCGCACCATGCTGGTTGTTGGGTCTGTGGGAAAAAAGTGAGAATTAACTCTAGGAGCAAATCGGGTTAGAGTGGTAGAGCAGGAAGCGTGTGTACTGTGTGTTGGGGTTTGGAGTATGAATTGAGAATGTGAATTGGAAATGGGGATAACCTAGTACTAGAGCTTGGATTTCAAGGAACATGGAACTGTTCTCGCGGTTGAATGGAAGTACCGCAAGGCGAATAACTCCACACTTTTGAGCCGCATTGGCAAGTAGGAGGTTGTCTTCATCTGCAACACAAGAACAGAGAACAACATCGGTGGGCTGTATGTGAAGATTTTCGAGCAGTCTTTCTTCAGACCTTGAAAGAGAAACCCATGAAATACCTCTGTTTTTCTTTCTGGAGGCGGTAGTGGATATCCTAGAAAAAGAAGATTAGTTTGGAATCAACAAAAAAGAAAACTTACAGAGACAAAATCCCGTCATATATAACAGATTTCTGGGAAACTACTGGAAATGCATTTTCAGCAAGTTGCCTCATTTCCTCAAGACGACTATCGTCAAAATCAGAGACAACGACGTTCCAGTTACTATCGAGCATAGCGGCTTTCATGAATTGATTAATCAAGAGCCTAAACTTCCAGAAGTACCTGCTATTCCCAAGCTCTGAGGATTTGCACCGAGTACAAATACGGTGTCCTACAGAGTTTGAAGTTTAATTTCAAGCTGTAATGAGAATAGGCAATTTTACCTTGGGAAACGCTTGATTTGCTTCCCCAAGTATCCTCAATGTGTAAGGAAATATTACTGGGCCGACAAGATGTGTCAGCAGAGTACCACATGTAAGCGCCGTACTGAGGTAAATCTACAGAGAATGAAATGGTACGCATACTGGTACGAAAATTACCCCCCAATCTTCAAAGGTAGATGGCAGTTCGGAATTCAACCCAAGAGATGCACCTGCTTGAGTGATAAAGCTAATATCATTAGATGGTGGAAAAAAAGAGATAAAAGCCTTACGCTGTAAAGTGAATCAATCTTTGTAGTACAGGGAACCTACTCCTTAAGGCAATGGAACTAGCCAGAAACAACTATAAGATGATTAATTAAATCCAATAGTTTGTTCTCTCGTACCGATATTAATCGCAGGCCAAAGTTTGTCAATGCAAGTGCCCAAATATCAGCTATTAAGGGGATATGCAGTCCACAGCCAACCATTGTAAAAAAGAATAAAAGGAGAACTGTCAAATTGTGTTATTGTGTTTTACTAGAACATGGAGCATTACTTGGAGCGAAAACGTCCAACACGTGACCAAATTGCACTTTTTTGGTGGTCAAATTTCCTATCACGAATCCTGCAATCGTACAGGACAGTAGCGGTTCCATCTTGAGAGAATACCCGTGGTTGAACTGGATTCCACCAAGTGTATCACTAAGCCAGAATGTGCAAAATCCAAGTATGCATATCAACAAACCCCTCAGTATAGTACGAACCCAGTATCTAACCTTGCGGGATGTGTTTTTGGGCATGTGCTTGGGTCACATTAGATAAGATGAAAGATGTTGGGACAGATAGCATGCCTTTCGGATTCCAAAACTTAGTCTAATCAAAGCAGCAAGTACAAAAGCCATAAGTGTTGATAGGATCAATTCCAAAATGAGATTAATAACACTCACATCTTTTGAAAAAATTACAGTCAGATCTTAACGGCATTGAAAAGGTATGGCACATGTTACAGTGTTGAGAACAAATGCTTCTACAATATTCATGGATATTGTCCAGCATGTGATGACTACAGCATCCATGGCCATAGATAATGCCAGAACTTTTTTTGAGAATGGTCCATCAGCACGTTCTCTCTAGAAATTAAAAGCACCTTAGAAAGAAAATTTCGGTTCTGTTTGTTAAGTGTTTGTTTTATTTTGTTGGGTTGTAATTTATTTCGAAGTAGAAATTCACTTTTACGATATCCACAGCTATATTGGGAGATCTGGCCATACTTAAGGTCCCTGCAAGTAGGGAACATGCGATTCTTCTGTAGCACCCATTAAATTGTACTACAGAACCGAAATATATTGGAAGGCTACATTTCTGTTGACTGGTCTTTTATCCAGGGCAGGCAAAAACTAAGACCATAAGCGCCTAGAGTGCCGACAAATATGCAAAAAACGACAGATTTTCCAGCCATCAACACTATGGATTTAGGTTTTTCTGTGAACTGTGAAGAAATTTATAAATACATACAGACTGCCACAACATGAGAAATAAAAGGAAGGGAAGAAAGCAAGTAAATGAATGTTGGGGCAAACCTTCATTTGAAATTCAAGAGCGGCAATGAACCCAATAAACGACAGGGCTGTTTTGTTTACTATGTAATATGCCCAGCTAGTTTCACTGACACAGACTCCAAATATATATGGACCTGCATGAGGTTCGTTTTAGAATTTCAAAACAACTTGTGGAATTGAAGGGTCAGTTGAATGTACTGCACACCACAAAGGATTCCAACAAGCAGGTAAGCAGATATCTTCAAGAACGGGGTGTACCTAACAACAGGGATTGCAACCACAGTAGCAGCCAGGCACGCCACACACAACCTCATGAATAAACACGCGTCCTCCCACACCTGCATCCACCATCCAATCTCACTCCCACTGCTATTGCTACTCATATTGTATGATTCCTATTCACACAACCCAGTGGGTTTGTGCTGATCAGAAAAAAAAAAAAAACCACCCACAGGTCAACAAATAGAAAAACAAAAGAAGCACCCAACTGTAAGTCTAGACGACGTGTTGGACACCCAGTCCGTCATTTCAATAAATTCGCTCTTTCAATGCCCCGAAGCGCCGAGGCGATTGATGTTGATGAGTTTTTTTTATCGGGCATGGTTTACAGTTACCTCAATGAATTTTTCTGCTTTTTGGAGTCACGGTGGGGTCAGACCTGGAGTGGCTAAAATGAATTTGATGGTGTCACTTAGAAACGGGTTTGTGGCAGGGGGAAGGTAGGCAATCCAATTCACCACACAGTTGGCTGTCACAGATGTGATTTTGAAACTTTAGCATACTCAGTGTCATCACAACAAAGCCAATGTTCAAACCTGATGCCGCAATTACAAGTTGCTCAGTTGGAATACGAGTCAACCCTAAAGCTCCACTCATGAGCCAAGCACACACCTTAGGACGCTGTGCAAAAGTGTGCAAATTCAGCATGAGATCTTGGTTCGAATCCAGGGGTGGCCAATTCCCCTTTTTTTTTGCACCCTTCCTGTTACTACTCCTACCAGAGACATGCTACACAACTACCCACCAAAAAGTGTCCGTACACTTTTTGGTGGTTACCTTTGTTGTGTCTTCCGCAGCGGGGCCGTTTTTTACGTGATGTAAGATTTTGCAGCCCTATGGTACTCAAAAAAGAATCATCTTTGGATAGGAGGCGTTTTGGGGCAAGATGAAACCAAGGATATTGAGGTGTGTGGTAAGCTGATTTATTATGCTGTAACAAAACACCAACTCCTGCATTGAGTCAAAAAGGGAAAACTTTTATTGTTTAGGACTTGAAGGTGATGGCAGGTTTGCCAGGTACGAGCTTGGCTATTTCGTCAGGCTTGTCAGTGGTGCTTACAGCAAGCGTAGGTATCTTGATTATCTTGGAGAGGTAGGGAAGGTGCTCCTGTATGAGCTGGAATTCGTTGAACCCAAGGTCCAGGCTCAGAGCTGACCGGCCTTTGGTTGCCACCGCCTCCTGAACGGAAGGATTAGAATGGAAAGGTAATGTGACTAACAGATAAGGCCAGTTTCAACCTGCATGAAAGCAACAAAGGCCATGATTTTGTTGGTGTTCTTCTTGAGAAGGGGATCCGCGGTAATCAGTGGTGCTATCTTGGCAGTGGATGGAAGTTGTTTGGTTGTCTGTGTGACAGTTGGGAGAAGTGATACTGAATTAAGTGAAGCTCACCTCGTCATATGCAGAATTAAGGATCTCAATGGTTCTCACGTGCCATTGTGGGAAGGCAGTAGAGACAACTATTTCAGCGACTTGTGGGTAGGGAATGACCTCTACTGCAGGACTGCTGGCTTCTGTAGTTGATCCCTCAGTCGTGGGTTTGGCTGGGGCCTTCCGCTTCTTAGGCGTGCAGTGCTCTTTGATTGCTTGCCGGAAGTCAGAAGCAATTTTTTCAAGGTGGGCGCTCTTCGCCAGGACAAGTTCGTCCACTGGGCCTGCTTCTGGCCAGTGTCCATCACGCCATACGAACCCTGGGCGCTTGAGAATTCGCTTCCATATGTGATCAGCAAAGTGGGGAGCAATAGGAGCCATGACCAGCGCCTGTGCTTCAATGTAACGCATAATGAGACACCGCTTAAGAGGAATTGACAGCTCCTCCATTGCAGAACGGTACTGGTCACGGGCAGCTTGTAAGTCGAACAGTGCGTGAAGTAACGCTTCACGGAAGTTAAGTCTGGAAGCAATTGAGAAACAGAAGTTTGAAACAGATTAACTCTGCATACTTTTGATAAGCTTGGTCAGCTTCAGTAATGTATTTGTTCATCTGACTTTCGAACACAAAATCATGGAACTTGTCACATGGGCCATCCGCGAGTTTGGAAACGGCAGAATCAGCCAGAGTATCCTTTGGTTATATGTCCGTGAGATTGATACACTGTTAAAAAATAACGTACTTCTATCCACTCAAGTTGTGTGTGAAGCTTCAGCAGACTTGCATCAGCAGAGCTTCTCAGGAAGTTTGCATCATCAATACCATCACCTGCATCTGCAAGGGCAATGCGCATGCCATCTAGAAGGAAAGAGCATGGTTAGAAAAGTGTGTTGAGTGAGGAGTTAGAATCACACCAGCAGTGTATAAATCGACTGCTTCTCTGAGTGACAGGAAATTGCCAGTAGATTTCGACATTTTCTCATTGTCAATCAGAAGATGGCCATTTGCCCTGAAAGCTTTTGGCCCTTTCTGTTGTTGTGTTACAAAGAGGGGGTTATTACTAAAATTGTACATTTGGGAAAATGGCAGCGTGGTTATACAGGCAGAAGACAAGGTGATTGCTGAGTAGATCTTTTCCAGATACTCTCAAGTCAAATGGATACCAGTATCTGAATTCCGCGCGCATTCTCTCAAGGTGTTCTTTGGGGATAGTTGTGGCTGGCAGTTCACCATCACTGAAAATGTATTCCCACACCTAATCAAAATTTGAGATGTTGCTGTTCAGAATATGTTTGTCACCTCAAACGTCATCTGATCCGGTCTTATTCCCAGTGGAGAAGCTGTACCTTCCAGGTTACCACCTTGAAGTGAAATGTTAAACGTGTGAACTCGAAAACATTGCCCTACCTTGGAGAAGGTGCGCAACTGTGTAATAAGCCATGTAAATTGTACTGTCACTTAGACTCTCAATGACATACTGCTTGTCCACAGGGAGGTGTGTACCCAGTCCGAAGCTGCGACTGCAGCCCCAGTGAGTAAAAATCTCAACAGTTTTTGACATGATGTCATCACTTGCGCTGTGGTATAGTGTCATATTCTTCATTAGCCTGTAGGCTATCAGTTTTCAGGGCAGGGAATAAGGTCGAATTACTCCATTGTTTGTCGTTTCCACTCGGCATCTCCATATTTCAGGAACCACTGATCACAAAGGGCAACAACACATTCATCTCCAGAGCGTGACATAACCTGAATGCGTTGGACGAATACCCGAGGTAATGACGGCTACCTTGCTTGCAGGTTCATGGTAGACACACGCTTGCTTTGAGGTTATCAAGTCTGCTCTCACTAGTGGCTTGGCATCCTGAACAGGTCTAGAAGATATTTAGGAAAAAAAAAAAAAAATCCAGAGGGAGCTGAAAAACCTTCCAGCGTAAGCACCCACAAGCATTTTTCCGGTGTAAAACCCTTTCAGATATGTTTCGCCCTTTGCTTCTTCAAGTGCTTGTGTGTCGTGAGGGCTTTTAATCTTGAGCTTGTTACAAACAAACTCGGCAGCATTTTTGCCAAGTCCAGGCACGTCAATTATGGGAATGATTTCGAAGGGTTCAACCTGTGGCAATTTAATAGAAAGAAATCCCTTAAAGGAGGCGTACCCATTCGTCCCGTACTCCAAGTTTCCTCCTATACTCTGGCTTTGATTTAAGCTGCATGAAGTTCATGTAGTCATCGGGCGAATCACTGGGCACACTTGTCACAACCCCCGTACCCTTTATTGAATATAAGAACTTGTTCAGGCAATCTGAGATGAATAAGGATACCTTATCCGGGTTAATTGTTGTCATCGGGAGCGTGTAGACAACAGGGTAAGGAGAAAGAGGGGCTTTCAGAGCGGCACCAACGAGGTCAGAACCTTTAAGTGTTGCAAGGCACACAACAACACCAGCAGCTGGAGTCATCTCCTGATAAGAGAAATCTATTTTCCGTTGTGATTAAATTTGCAAGCAGGGCACTAATCCAACTTTTGGCGGCCCTCTGAGTGCAGATGAAGATTTCATTGTCTTTCATCTCAAAAGCGCCATAATCTCCTTCTGGCAGTATCCAGCAGTTTGTTTGGCCAACCCTGCAAAGAAGATTAGTTCGGGGAGGACGTAAAACGTTGGGAATGTGCAGTACATTGTTTCTGGGCGCAGAGTTCCGGCAACAAGGAAAATCTTTCTCCCTTGAAGTGAGGCCAGTGGTGCGGGGAATGGCGGGACAAGCTCGAGTTTGATTGCAACATATTCTTGAGGTAGGACACCCTCTCCTGATGATCTGTCGTGATCTGCACAGGGCTGCTTGTCTATTGGAGAATAAACTGCAGGCCTTTTCCCGAACTCCAGCTTGTCCATGGCTTGTAGTTTCTTGAACTGCCACTGAACAAAACTGTCATAGAAGGGATTAACTTCTGTGGTGATGAATGATCTTCTCCAGTCGACTGCTACGCCCATTAACTTGAGGTCAGTCTGAAACCAGTAATGTTAGAAAGCAAGGCTCGTAGGGGGGAGTGGAGGAGACTCACAAGTCCCTGTGGTGGGAAGTACTTCAGCCAAGTTAGTGGATCTTGGAAGGAAGGTATCTGTTCAGGAGGAATGCCATTGCTAAGAAGGATTTCCCATTGACGCTTGCCACCTTTCTGGGCGACTTTTACCTTCACAGAACTTAAAAAACGAAACTGGAGCTAGAATAGATACTTTTCGAGAATGAAATTGAGTAGGGTCAACACTGGATGCTGCAGATGGCTTAGGGGCTGCTGGTGTGGCAGGTTTTTTTTTCTGATTTTTCTTAGATGGTGCAGGTGCGGGAGTTGTTGGTGGAGGCGCAGGAGATGCAGCTGGTGCTTCAGCTAGTCGCTTAGCTTCCTCTGCTGCCTTTCTGGCGTCTTCTTCTGCTTTCTGTACTACTTCTACAGAGGGACTTTGAGGAAAATCATTTTCACCAATAAAAAATTGAACCTGGGAAAACTGGTGGACAACCAAATTGTCTTATTTCCTCTCTAAGCTTATTGGCGCAAGCCTGTACAAGACAACATTAATTGAGATTTTAGAAATGCCAGTTAATTACCATGATGGGCATTCCTGTGCAGTGGAAACCGAATGGGAATAGAGCGTTCTTTCCCTTTAATTTCTGATACCTGACTGCAAACTCTGCCTTGGTTACAGTAAAAGTGTGCCCAAGGTGCAGAAGCCTACAAAAAAAAAAAAAAAAAAGATGTAAGAGAGGAAAAAAGAGCAAGTCAAACCAAAATGGAAATACCACCAAAAAACCAAAAGGGAGGCGCCATACCCATTCATGTAAGGGTACGGGAAGTTTGCAAAGAACTTCGGGGGCAGCGACGCCGCGTCGGTCCCGCCAGTACTACTACTAGCGACAACTGGCGCGTCCGCTTCATGGAGGTGTGCGGCCTCCCACTCATCTCGTATCGACTTCTCGATGGCGGTGAGTTTGTCGCGCTTTGCGGTAGACGCCGGCTTTGGCGGGGCAGCGGTTGTTGCTGTCGCGGTCACGGGCGTGGCGCCGGTCGCTGGGGTAGTGGGTGTGGTGCTCATCTTCTCTTTCTCTTTGCTGATCGGTGATCGGATGTTTTGTTGAATTGGAAAAAAGTGTACAGTTGCTGCTTGTCCTTCGTTTTCTCTGTTATGATGGTTTTTCTTTTTTTTTTTTTTGTTTCGAATCAAGGGAACGAAGAAGGCCTCCTTGTGGATTCTCAGTGCGGATATCTTTCTAAACAGGATTCCAATGTGTGCCTCTGCTGTAATCTGTACTAGGAACGATTTGGCTACCTCCAAGGGGCAAGTTTGCAGTAACAAAAACCCAATGTCCGTCTTTGGCAACAAGTATTCTTAACTGGTGTTACTAAGACTCGACCACGGTTTCTCTATCCGCGTTGTGGTTGAACAGACGATGAGTGGGGTACTGGACGCGGAGTAACTACGTGTCAGTGATGCACACAATCCCTGCAAAGTGCGCAATGCTGTCGGTGCACTCCACCATGTGCATGTCACACTCGCCCGCATGCTTGCACGCCGCTGTCTGCTTCGAGTCGCTGAACCTGAAGTAGTAACGTCTCTTGTCGCCCCACTCGTAGCCAGACCACCCTCCCTCGCCATAGTACACGTTCGGGCCAGTGTCGTCGCTGTAGCCGCGCTTGAATACGGCTTGGCCCTCGGCGGTTGATGCCCAGTGGTAACCCGGGGGGCAGTCATACACGCGGTCCTTGTCCCACGTCGTGTCCTTGGCCACGGCGAACCTCACCCTGGGGTTGTACGTGCACTGCCGGAATCCGTGGCAGAAGTCCGTGGTGTCCATCCACGACAGGTCCCTGCTGGGTATCACAGCACGGGCCGACACAGTGAACGACTGCGGGGCGTCGGACCCCCCAAGGCCGCTCGGCGACACGACTTGCACAGCCACTGTGGCCTCCCCGAACTCCGTGAAGGGGCCGCACTCGATCGTGAAGCTGCCGCCGCTGGCTGCTGCTGTGTCGGCTGCCACCTTGGCGGTGACGGGCTTGTTGGCCACGGTGCAAGTGGCTGTGACACTGACTTGCATGGCCTCGATGGCTTCGGCTGTCATGTTCGCGCCGGATGCATCGCGAA